>CM074199.1:26575409-26877909 GCA_037179385.1 Holothuria scabra
AAAAACATTCGCATTTAAGATCGTTGGGAGCCATGCAGGCTACAGATGCATTCTCGATTTTCTCAAATACTGCAAGTCAAAGAAAATACTTCAGATGTGTCAAATAAACTATTATTTTGTATCTGAATGAATGAAAGCATGCCTTTGTGCATGTAAGATACTTTGCAGAAGAGCCATCATCCTCTCAGTCCGATAGATCATCGGTCAAGTCGTAGCCAGTATCCCCCCCCCCCCACACACACACTTAAGGTGGAAAATATGAGTTGGATGTGGTCTTTTCGCATCAAATCAAAATTCTGAGCGCTTAAGCCACTGGAAGTAACAGTAACATTTCGCATGTACGTCACGCACTGAAAGAAGTATTTTGAAACTTGGATAGGACCACGACCTCCTGGTAGGCATTAGGGAGCTTTAGATTTCACGACGCGGACCTCATCTACAACGGAGTGACGTCATCTGTATGTATGCCGTTTTCGAACGCAACGCGAAATAACGCTACACCAAGTTGTGAAAAGGCAGTGGCAACGCAATAGGTGACGTCATTGCGTTGTAGTTGACGTCAGCGTCGTGCAATCTAAAGCTCACTATTCTTCCAATCAACAGCATTCTTACATATTGTACAACGAACAGTCACCGCGGTGGCGTAGGTAGAATATTTTCCAGGGGGGCGGGGGGCAAAGCTCGAAAATTTCCCCAAAACTAAGTAAAATAAGTCTATAACCTGTCCGGTTCTAGCTTGTAGGATGAGAGGATATTAATGCTTAAACTTAACCCAGAGCGCTTTCAACCAATAGGTTGGAAACTGGGCTGTGAAACCTCGCCTTACCTAACCTAACCCAGGGCGCTGTTAACTTTAGTGACAGGTGAGAGTGATACGCGGAGCGCGACCATCGGTTAGCGCGGAGCGTCCCGCCTGGGGAAATTTCGCTAAAAACACCCCTAGACTGCAGGAAATGACACTCCCTGTGCCTAATTACTTCATGCTTAGAATGTCATATTTTTCTTGTCCTGAAAACATCTAAGGAGACAATTTGTTCACAACATTTATAAAAAGGAAAATTGAAAACTCTAAAGCCTACCGGTATGTATTGCTGACAGCCTTAAATCGAATATAAATATAATGGTTGTGGAACGAAAACAAACGGAAATTGTGATAATTAAATAAGGGAATGTTTCGTTCACGAGGTTATGATTATGTTACTATTTATTAGCAACGTATTATCCAATAGTGCATCAAGTTGATGAACATAACATAAGCTCAACAATACGAAGGATGGTATCCTATGCTCCGATCTCATAGCCTGTCAGTATTGCGCAGTGTACGCTGAACTGATCAAAATACCCTGCATGTGTACCCGAGAACATTCAAGCTGCTGCAGAGAGGGCATTTCTTCGGAATGCGAGTCAAGCGCGCTTCATGCTGCAGTGACGCAGATAAGATCTGCATGGAAATTCGAGTTATGCATGAGAAATGTTTCACGATTACTTATAGTGAGAAAAATTTAAATAAATAGGAAAAGGAAGTATTATTTCGTCAACTAGAAATTTCCCCAAAATATTTTCCGGGGGGGGGGGGGGGGGGGAACTTGCCCAGTAGCTACGCCACCGAGTCACCGTCAGGGTATGACATGAATAAGATTTGAAATAGGTCTTTTAACTTGTTGTACCGGCTCCTTTAAAAAAATCATTATATGCTGGAGTCATGAAAAATAGAAAATCCATTCCCCGTAATCTGAGCCCAAAATTGTTCAAAGGGTTTAACCTTCCGCCCCCCCCCTTTGGGACGCATATCACTGACCAACTATCGTAAAAACCCTTAAAGGCCCCCCCCCATACGTGATCAATTTTAGCTGTTGTCAATTATTTAATGTTAATGAACTGCGATCCTCGCACACGATCAAGACGCTTTTTCAACTTAAGTGTCAGTTTTCTTTCTGATCGAAATCTTTGAATTGAAAGGATCTATCTAGTCAGCCAGTTCTTGCCCTGAATTCATACTCCAAAGCGTTAAAAGAGGAGGAAGAGGCCGAAAGAATTGACCAGTCGACAATAACCAATAAATAACAAAGGAACTTTGATCTGTCAATAGCTGTTTCAGTGAGATCTAATCGATTCAATTAATTCTCCCCTCAATGTCCCCAACACACTATTAATTTTTCTTTTCTCCATTAGTTGATATCAATTAATTGGTGAAAAACTGATCTTGTATGGCGATCTAAAGTAAATACTCAATTGGACTTGGCCGTTTCTTAACTGTTTTGTTACGGTATCCTTTTTGTTACGCAGTGCATACAATATCCAAAGCCCATAAGCTATCATATGTGATATTTACTACTTTCAAATTCTGTATGCGAATATTGGATCGGATTTCAACTTTTTTTCCCTTTTTTTTAAGATTCAGCTTAGTCAAGTTCGTCATATTTTCATTGAATTAGGGGTCGTTTTGTACTTCCTGACTCGCGTTGGTGAAGTCATCATATGAAGCCCGAATTAAGTCTCAAAATCTGCGACTCTAGTCTGACTCGCAAGGATGAGACTGTCTTCTCTCTGCTTGTAAATAAATCTGCATCTCTGAGGTACAGTTTGGATACTTAGCTAGATGGAGTTTTATGGTCCTGTAATATTTTAGAATATTTTCTGGTATGAATGCAAATTAAATATTGCGAGCGACTCAATTTAATGAGGTGGTAGTAGAAAGAATGAGGCTGCACAAGTTCTCGGACAGAGTAATTTAGTCTAGCTAGCTATGGACAGATGTGAGGTATTACGGTTGCAGTAATTACCTGCATGGTCTAGCTATCCTGCAGGATGCAAAGACGAGCCAAAATTTGCAAGTTATTCTATCTTATTCCCTCTATTTCGTGGCGTCATGTTGTTAAGTGGCTTTTATCGGACTACGCGTATCCGATAATCATAAAAGCTGTCTGCGGATGTGACGTCACGAAATAATAAAATTCCGTTTTTCGTAGTCCTGTGACATAAGTCCTTTAAGTGCACATGTTGGCAATTTTTTTTTTTCTTTTTGACTAAAGATGGAGATTTTAAGTTAAACTGACAAAATCGGAGCGAAATTTGATCCAATATCGTTGCAGTGTGTGACCTGCGCTTTAGTCCTTCATTTTTTATACCAATACTTCACAAATAACTACGTTACAAATGTTTTCATAATTTCTGGGATGTTATTTCCTACCGTTATTTATCTACCATTTTCCTTTTAAACAGTGATGGAAACGTATGCGGATTTACCACGTTCCCCCTTATAGTAATCGCGCCTATGATTATTTATGAACAATGCACTCTCTGACCTTGTTGCTAATACGTACATGTTAACAATGATACATTCAGGCCTTAGCCAGGAATTTGTGAGGAGGGCCGAGAATTGTAGACAGGGAAACTAATCATAAAGCCACAAAGCAGCACGAACCGTGCAGAAAATATTGGCCGAAAATCCTTCCCCAATGGCTGGAAATGTCACTTTCTTGGCATATTTACCTCACTTAAATGAGAGCAGTACAAGATATATCTAAAAAAGTCGAAAAACAATAAAACACATCAAGAAGCGTGCTCAAAGGTTGACCTCCCTAACCCGCACCCCTCGCCCTATCCTGTCCGTCCAAAGAACATCACATCCGGTGCGAAGAGTCAACCAGGTGACGTGTTGGAATGAAACAGTTGTTGTCGCGCAGTACAGTAACAGTGCAAAACTAAAGGCTTATTGGGTAAATGCACCATTTAAGCAACGAGCAGTCTTTTTACACTTGTGGATAATGATCGATTTCTATTGAATATCCAGCCTTCACAATCAGATGGTCTTACGAGAACTTGTCGCCGCAGGAATTCACTGTTATCATTGCGAGATGGCCTGTAAACGCAATGACCAATCTCGCACAATAGGCCTACCCCGAGTAAGAATCGGTTTCTCGCCTTTCGTAAGCGAGTGTTTTGTGCACAGGCACCCAATATTTTCGCATTTGCCTGACATTATTGATATTCTGATATTTCTATTCAACCTTGGTCTCAAGACACTTTGCCAGTTAGACCTACCATCGTGTATTCTGAGGCTCTGGCAATGACATACGTGTACTGCACTCACTGCCAGACTCGTTGTTTTCACTCCAGCTGAAGCTTTCATGACCCAGATAACGCAAATGCCCGGATGTTGGACCGACAGAGTATACGCACCTGGATAAAGGGGACCAACCTAAAATGTCAAAGCGCCTCTGCTATTTTATCTATTCTGGGATACATTTGGATAAAATGAGTAATTACTCTTCGATAGAATAGTATGATTCCAACAAACAAATAGGCACAAACACCAGATTAAATCATAACACAAAATAATGGAGACAACCAGACAAGTTCAGTTTTCATGTATCAATAGTATTGGAGTTACACGTAACCATCAAACGGAGTGTACATTATCCTTATTAAGACAATACTTTGCTACTCCTTACAAATCATTCTTAGGATACTAAAGAACGCTCAGAAAAAAATGAGACATTGTTTATCAATCTTGAACGACATTTTTACAACTTCCAGTTTTCATATCCTGTCCCTTTTTAAGATGTTGGTAGTAAGAAAAATTGCTTTTAAGAATCGTCCTAAAGCAAAGAATTTTCCCACCAAAATCGTTCGAAAAGCGAAGGAAGAAATTGAAGATTGATAAAACCCTTACTTCAAGTCGTTCAATGTCGTCCCACTTCCACGAAATGCCCATCACTTAAGATTTCTTCTTGTAAAATACCCTCCTAAGCTGTTGCATTCTTTGTGGCGAAGCCCATCGTTGACAAAACACTAGAGGGAACGTGGTCATAATATCATACTGGGATATTGGCCTTTGTCACTGGCTTCGATGCGAGCACTGTCCTCTTTGCGCACACTGGAATATTTATGGAAGTTAGGATACACGGGAGAACTGAAAGAATGACTCAATTTTTATTTACACAATGAAATCCAAAAGGAATTAGGTGAGTTCGATTAAGCGAATCGAGCCGGCTCAACTGGCTCAGTCAGCGTTCGATCGTTCAGAAATGGGATCTTAACGTTATCAAAACGTCATTTTGCAATGGAGGAATAACATTGAAACGTGGATGCACAACTGAAGTTTGCGTAGGGTTCGTTGGTTAAATGAATCTACACTGTTCAAATTTCTAATCAGGTAATCGAGAGGTGGCAAGCACGCGAAATTTTTCTACCTGTGTAGAAGACTTACGATTAGTTAACTAATCAGCTGTTTTCAGTTGTTAACGACGGTTTGTTAGTTCCTTTTGATACTAGTTTGTTATTCCATTTGGTTAAACGTTTTAGTTTTGTAATTCTCTGATACAAATAATTACATACTTGCCAATATTCTCATCTTACCAAACAGAACATAATAAATCATATCACCTTTCACGGCCCTGACAAAAGTGTTACTGACCTCAATGGAACGAGGTGAGAAGGGGGTGGTGAAAGCCCAATTTTTCCAGGCTAAATGTTCACAATATGGCCCACATGGAAACCACAACAACATAGGCATATTTATGCTAATTTTGCTAAGATGTTGTTTGGTGCTTTTCTGATTACTTTTAATGTTTATAATTTTTTGAATACCTTTGGTCAGAAATGGAAGTTCTACTTGAGATGGTATGAAAGAGTTGGCAAGTATGATCATACTAGACCTTATACACTGAAGACACACCAACGCCATTCTTGGGAGCAATGGAACACGTGGCAGCACTTACAAGACTTTACACTGCACGCGTAGTAGACTATGCGCGCATTCAAATAGTTGATAAATGTTTAGCTGTCTGCAGCTTTTGGTGTTGGCTTGTTTTGCCCTCAGAGGAGGGCGTACTTCCACACCATATGCATAAGGCTTATTAACAGAGGTGCTGGCTGTTTTGTGACTCTTTCTGATGAGTGTTGGAAAAATTACCAAAACTCCCAAAAATTGCACACCACCAGGTCAAAATAGCTTATACCAGCCAATGGAGTCGCAAATCATGATCAAAGGGTATACAGTATCCAATATGTATCTATAGTCTACACTGCAGACTTTACATTGAAAGGAGAAATCATAGTTAGGCATAGAATAATAGTCCTTTGGTTCCAGCACCTTCATTTCCCATCTGAACTGGAGGATTTCCAGAATATAGACACAACGAAGTCTTCCAGGTCAGGAGAAATGAGAATTTTGTGTTTATCATTGATGAATGAAAATTTCTGAATATTTGTCAGGTAACCACACAAATTCAAAACTAGACAGCCTCAACTACAATGTTAACAACCACATTGTTAGACTGTGATCACAGGTTACCTTTTGCTGCTCTTATGTCAATGAACAAATAGGTATAGCAGTTAACACTGCAAAAAATTGTAAAAGTTAACTCTGATTGCCACTTTAAGTACGTTAAGTTAAAATCACCACCCTGTAAATGAAAACTGAGAAATGAGTTATAGTAAAAGTTAAGAAAGTCATTTTTGATATTGACCAACTTCTCACAGTAAGAAAAATTTTTATATGCAGGCGATCTATGGAAAGCTATTAGACTACTGCAGAATCATACGTGATAAGGGCAGTGCAATCAAAAGATTTTAAGGTAACCCTACATGTAACTTTTAGCATATAAGAATAAGCAGCAGGATATTTAACTTGCCCGCAATTGGCATTTGCACCATAAATTATATCGAATTGCAGGGAATTAAGAAATTTTCAGGGATTCTCCAAAACTGCACAATTGGTGCAGAGTTATGAAAAATTCCACCCCTTCTAATGGGATCATTCTGCTCCTTCATATTCTTGCCACATGATTTCTTTAAATCCCAATAGCTTTTCAGCTCAAATCAGGGAATCTTATTTCAAAATATATTAAGTTTTTAAGAAATATTTTCCCTACCAAACCTGTAAACTTCAGGTTTGGAAATCATTTATACCAGCTGAACATAAAAACACTGCCATCTTGGTATCCATGTTTGCATTTAAAATGGCAGTGACCAAATAAGTTAAGGCAATTAGCTGGAAATTTTTTTCAAGAGTGATGATAAATTGTTTTGCATTCTCAAGCAAAAATGCCAAGCAAAGTACAGTGTTGCATCCAGGGACAGATATGTTACTTGCTATTACTGCATTTTGAAAAAATTGTTTAATCCCACACATTTACTTTTTTTCATTTTTGAGCAGCCCTTGTGTGGAACTGCCACTTCATGGTACTGGAATGAACTGGTCCAGAATCACTGATCACCTATAAACTGCTGTACGTCATTACTCATCAGCAGTACTGAAGGCTAAAATCTTCTACTTGGCTGAAATCCATGTTGATTCCGTATATATTGTGTGGCAACTTTTGACTTCCTTGAGACCTGGCTTCAAAAAACTTGGGACATGACTTGGGACTTGATATCTCTGACTAATAACTTGATTGGCACTTACAATCTCTGACTTAAAAAGTGGTTTCAAGCTTGATATCTCCCATTTACAACTTGCCATCAGACTTGGCATCTTTCACTACTAACTTGACTTGAGATTTGACTTCTCTGACTCATAGCTTGACTTGAAACTTGATATCTGTGACTTGTAACTTGACTGGAGACTTGACATCTCTGACTTATAACCAGACATGAGACTTGTCTTTGACCTTAAACTTGATTGAGACTTGACATCTCTGACCTTAAACTTGATTAAGTTTTGACATAAGGCTTTATAATCCAACTCTCTGACTTATACAGTAACTTGACTTGAGATTGACATCTCTGACTTACAATTTGACTGAGACTTCACACCTATGACTTATAACCCAACTTTCTGACTTAAAACATGTCTTGAGGTTTGACATCTCTGAATTATCACTTGACTTGAGACTGGTGATAGAGACTTGCTGACATTTTATGCTCATCAAATCCTTCATGAAAAGATTGAAAGCATAAATTGGAAGAGCCATGGGTGGGATGGGTAGGGTTGGAGAGGGTTACTGTTAAGGAAATGTCTCATAAATTATAACTTAAGTTTTGCAACTATGCTTTTTTAGGCTATTGATAGTAAAAGAAAATTGAGGCTTAAAGGAATGGGTGAGATATGGGAAGATTCTCTGATGAAAATTACACTTCATTTTTAACCCTGATTTTAGCAGAATTTTCTGTTGTTTACAAAATATATTTCCATGAAAATATACTATGAAGTCTTGTTTAAGATTAGGCACTAGCTATTAAAGATAATTGAAGTTAAACACAGAATACAACCATCATGAAGGCATGGCTAAGGCATGGCAAAGAATTTATTTTTGTAACCATATATCAGCAGTAAGGAGATAAATTCTTTAATACAGCGAAATAAGTGACATTCTTCGTTCATCGTTTAGAGTTCTACAAGTCTTCTTCTCCAATGCCTCCATCAAAGATGTCATTCTCTACCATAGAATTTGGAGCATATCCCAGCGAGTTTGAAGGAGAGTGAAATATTTCCTGTAAAGAAATGAAAAATTAAACTTTTAACACCCAACATTTGTTGGAAGACAAATTCTTTGCACACAGAAATGTCGTAATGCAAATAATTTCAGTGTTCTCGACAAAATTCTTGACTAAATGCTCCAAACAATGAAGGTTAATAATGATCCCTGTGTTGACAAATGACTTAAAGGAAAGGGGTGCCTTTTTTGGAAACTGTTACGTAATGTATTTCAATGGGGGAAATTCTGTTCTCAATCAGGAAGATCTTATATTTTGCATGTTTGGAGGCAAAATTTTCAGTAAGTCTTCTGCAGAATCAGGAAGACTTGGCAGCCCTGCTAAGATCAAGGATGAATGCAAATACAGTTAGTTTTGATGACTACGGAAATTTCTGCTGATCATTATTCAATGTTCATTCTGGGACCATTGCTGGTTGCTCTGTTTTAAGGTCTCAGATCGATAAATTTGTCCACTGGCTCAACATTTTTTTTTTGCATATAAGTGGCACATTTTTTGTCCAGGTGCTGAAATGCCTTTGGAAATTTTGTCTGGGTGCAGCACCTCTGCAAACAGCTTGTGGAGTACACTGAACTTCATAGGGTAGGTGAATAGCCAGGCTTGTGTAGGGGGGCAGGGTTGGGGGTATGGGGCATGAAATGAGGGAAAAGTCTATAAAAGAGTGCAGGCAAAACCACTATGTTAGGTGTTTACTGTCACAGGGGACTTTCACTAAATCATTCCCCCAAGGTCAATGGCTGCCAACATTGAGGTCTTGAAATCAGGAAGATTTACCTCATAAATCAGGAAGATTTCAGAGATTTGTGTGTATTTCAATGGGGGAAATTCTGTTCTCAATCAGGAAGATTTTATATTTTGCATGTTTGGAGGTACAATTTTCAGGAAGTCCTCTGCAGAATCAGGAAGACTTGGCAGCTCTGCAATATCATCATGGAGACAAAAGAGACATTTGAGATCACAACTAAGCCAATATAAATAAAACAACAGGCTACAGCAACTTCTAGCATGCTTTGCACCCCAGCTGTAGGCTTGGAGTTAAAGAACATGCCCACGGTATTTCCCACCTGTCATAAGAGGTGGCCTAGAGGGAAACCAAACCTGACTTTGAAGCACAGTTAAAAATTAATTTAAACTTTGAGCTTTTTATCGAGTTGACAGAAACTATATTACACAGTTGTGTTAGTGTGACTAACTCTACCACACGAGCTTTGTTGCAGCATGCATTCATTACAGCAGTGGGATTAAGTTGACCTGCTATGTGCACAAAACATATGGTAGTAGATGCTGCAGCTTGGCTGTTATGAAATAGTCCCTCAGCAGAAAATGGCTAACATAACAAAATCTTGTTCATCTGCAATGACATCTGTCACTAATATTTTGCCAATTGAAACCAAATCTTCTGCTATCACTATGCACCTATTTGAAACTGTAGAAAAGGACCCATAGCAATTCATAACAATTATATCCTTTCTGTTTCATTACAGCACTACATATTATGAAGTGATCACCAATGGTATTCCCTACATTCTTACACAGACTACATTTACATCAAATACAATACACATCCTTTTCTTTCAAATCACAGCATCTTGTAAACATGATCACCAGTTTCATCTCTGATGAAACTGAATTGACCCCTGACCTACACCAAAATAATATGCTAACTGAGCTCAACATGGGTCATCCTCATGTATGCCAACTACGAAATCTTCTATGGGCATGGCTGTAAAAAACCCAGAAATTTGGGAATTTTGGTATTTGGAGGGAAATTTGGCTGCTCTTGTATATGTAAACATGCAAAGTATTTGGGAAATTTTGATTTGCCAGGCTTGCTGGGAAACTTTCCCTTTTTCCAGCCCTGTGTATTGGTATCTTTAATCAGGTATATACTAAGGTCAGTAACCACAAAATCGTACTACAGCAGCAACTGCAGCGTTCGGTCAATCCTTTCTAATGATCTGTTCAGTTTCTACAGTTCTTTGAACAAAATTATTGTACACAATCTGCAATCCTTTAACTCTCGTTGTGCTAACAAGACATTAAAAGGCTTCACACCTTCTGCACAGTAACAACTGCGCAGTAATGCACTTTAGGTGTAGGCAGTTCTGCTCTGTGTATGCTTAAAGGCCAAGGGCAGTGACCTTAGGATATTTTGCAGCCCCATCTAAATTCATTTCTCTTCAAAATATCTTACATAATATTTTAGGATTTTAATGTTACATATTCAAGGTAGACAAAACAGCGACTTCTAGTAAATTTCACAATTGAGATGAAAAATATTTTTGTCACATGATCTTTGGCCAATCATGAAACAGGAAAGTCTACTATACTAATTCTAGTTTGAATTAACTTTATTTCCCACTTTAAATAAAAAAAACCAACACTTAATTACTGAACTGACACTGCAAAGTGAGTGAGCAAAGCTCTATTCTCTAATATTCTTCAAGATTTCTGCTTCAACTGAAGTGTGAAAACAAAGGATGATGGCCCAAAGATAGGTTAATGAATTGAACAGACAATGTTCTCACACAGCCCCTCAAAAAAAAAAAAAAATCTTTGTGTAACAGACACTAGAATTGCTGTATGATCAGTTTGCTTTTAACATGATAGCCTAACATAATACGTCCATGCAAAATTCACAAAATTTGTACTGTACTGTATTGTTCTGCTGTCGTGGTCTACACTAGACACAGAATCTTGGTTACCAAACTAAAAAGGACAAGAATATTTTGCCATTGCTTTACATTACTGTGTTATATACTAAGTCCACATAAATCCTTTCGCCAACACCTGAAATTTAATTACTGACTCCGTGTACGTCTATTTTGTTTGTATGTGGGCATTAATGTTACAGGTGGTTGCTGTACTGCCAGGATATGTGGTAATGCCTTATAAGGGAAATAAAAGGATGGGGAAAACAAAATTTAAGCAATAAATTTGCAAAGGTTTGTTCATAAAGTAAATCATCACCCACAAAAATTGTTAAAAATCAACAACAACGGGTTTGTTACAAATGCTATTTTACGAAAATTACGACTCATCTGGAAACACTTTTGTAAACAGAGCAGAAATATAACTGTTTACCCTCTTTGTGATTTTGTTTTTAATTTGGTGATAAAACGACAGGTGGTTATTCACATAAATGAGGTAATGACTTATTTAGTAAGAAAAAATTTACTGCAATATTATTATTAACCAAACCATTTACAAAAGTGCAATGGGTCTGTCAGGAACAGGTGAATAGCAACTCTATCATGTGAAGGCTGCATGGATGATTTTTTTCCTTTTGAAAATTAACTGTCTCGAAACATCTGTTTTTCTTCATGAAATATAGATGGTGCAATACATGAATTCACTGGAAATAAGGCATTTGCATTACTGACCTTGGATAACCTGTTAATGGGGACAATGATGATTCCCCCCCCCCCCCTTCCACCCATCCCACAAAATAAGCACACTTCTTAATCTTATTTCCAAAAGGTCCAATTCAATCATATGGCAATACTTTTGTTAAATTCATTCAAACAAACTTTTTTTTAAACCTTCCAAATTCAATTCTTTTACACAGGAAACACAATGACACATACCCTTTAATAGCCAAAAAAAGGGGAATATGAAATAAAGAAAAATTTTAAAGATAAACTTACATAACTGCTTTACAGATTTAATTAATACCTTTGACCACCATATCATTAACACTTGAACTAAGCCACAATCATGGCAAAAAAAAAAATCAGAGACCAGGTATTTGTAGAACCACAGTGTGTACCTGTCAGTCAGAAATTTCGTACGTCAATGACGAGTCCAGGCTGCAGCAACAGGCCAATGCTTTCAAATATCTTCCCCAAATAGCATAATTTTTTTTTTTTCAAATAAGAGGGGCATCCCCTAAAAAGTCACCAGTAACACCTTGTATCCTATCTATTAAAGCCAATCATGTAGTCAAGTCCAGACTACTGATCTCAGAATTTGGAGGACTCGGCCAGAGAGGTTGATTTTTGCCCCCACTGAGAAAGTACAGGGATTGGAATCTTTAAAAGTTAAAAATTGCCAGACTTGTGACTCACAGCCTCCATACTCCAATACAACAAACAACATGGGTATGCCCCTGAGACTATGAAGAAGACAACCTTTACTTACTGTAATTTTCTTGACAGACTCTACAGCTTTGAAAGACTTTGAATCTCCCTCTGAGGGATGATGAGTCTGAAACGAGGAAAAGAAAAAAATGTGGTGATTGAAGCTCCGCTCAATGGAAAAAATAAGGCAACACCAATGCTGCAACCAAGTCATCCTTTTGTGTGGCAAGCAAGGTAAACAATCAAATCTGAACTGTGAAACGTTTCCCGAATGGATAATTAAATAACGGCTTGACCCATCCGCGGTCAGGTGACATGTGGTCAAAGCATCCAACTTCCATCCCGAAGGTATGCGGCCATACTTCTGGAATTCAACTCCTTCTCATACTAAAGACCTTAACCCTTTACCGTTGTGCTCCAATCGGGGCATATTTGTGCGCCTCTGGATTGGGCGGAAAAGCGGACGTAGCCCGCCCCGCATCGGCTTCCATAGGCCATTGACCCCGTGACCTTAAACTATTGTCTCTCTCGCTCTTGTGGCCGAATTTTCGGTAGCTACTCGCATTTTCGAGCTCCGCGTGAAACAGTAAAGATGTGTGACAGCCGAGCTCTCCGCATGGGTCCAAAAGGACCCAAACAACGGTAAAGGGTTAAGCTAAGCCTGTGGAGTGTGTATACTGCACAGCTGATGCCACTGTCTCTGCGTGTGTGCACGTAAACCTTTAGCCGAGTGGTGCAGATATTTTAGCTTAACCCTTTACCGTTGTGCTCCGATCGGGGCATATTTGCGCGCCTCGGGATAGGGCGGAAAAGCGGATGTAGCCCGCCCCACATCGGCTTCCGTAGGCCATTGACCCCGTGACCTTAAAGTATTGTCTCTCTCGCTCTTGTGGCCGAATTTTCGTGTAGCTACTCCCAGTTTCGAGTTCCGCGTGAAACAGTAAAGATGTGTGACAGCCGAGCTCTCCGCATGGGTCCAAAAGGACCCAAACAACGGTAAAGGGTTAAAAATGTAACCTACTGCCATTGTGCTTGGTGATCAGCATAGCCAATTAAGTAGGGAAAATAAGCCAATGAGCCACAACTGGAAAAGGGGACTGGCCGATCGGACTCAACCAATTGGTTAGAAATTGAGCCCATAAACCTTGTCTGACTAGTGATCGCCAAACAGCAAATAGGTATGCCTTTCTTCTGTAATTTAGCCTTTTCTTGTCTTCTACAAATTCTTAATCCACCTTGAAACTCGTATTAGATACCTATTAAGTCATCCAATGCTGGATAAATGTAAGATTAATTCTAAAAGAGGTGACAGTATTTCTCTTGTAGAAATTTACCTTTCCTCAGTTTCAAATGTACAGTAAACACCTAGTTTTATAAAATACATTGTTAAAAAAATAGAAAAAAGTACTTTTAGCCTCTTTTAATCCTACACAGTACTATCTTTTGTACAAGTAGAAGGCACATTTGTCCACGATAAAAATGATCTCACCTGGCATGAGCCATCACAAATACTGCATTGGCCTCAGTAGGCAATAGGACTATGTACCTGGGTACAAATGCCAACGTTAAGGGAGTCAGCAAACCATAGTATACACCTACACTAAAATGCATGATCCTACAATAGTTTTGCAAAGGTTAGGTATGCATGACCCAATAGGTTTTCCCTTTTGGGAAACCAAAAAGAATGAGGGTACAAACTGCTGTGTATCAAGAAATAGGACAGACACAGACACCTATCTGGAAATTTTTGTGATGAAGCAAAATAATTAAAATTATATTCACAAAGTTTTTGTAAAAACTAAGTATTTTTACGGCTCCAGCCAAACAATTTCAAGAAGTAAAGTCGGGAAATTTTACAAGTTGGGACTTGAGTCATGCATGACCTGATAACAACTTTTCATGGGCCACAGTGTTTAACTTTGAGGTACACTTTACGTCTTGCACATTGTGGTACATTTACTTGTGCTCTGTACTAATGACAATGGGTAGGTGCTCCTCATACTGGCGTATAACCAATGTTGAAACTGTGACAATGCTATATCTTGAACATTTCTACCGTAAAAGAAAACCATATTTACTCCTACTCAGTTACATAGCCACAGGGGTGGTTTGCGGGTTTGAACCCCCTCCCCCTCCCATGACCCAACCTTGCGATGCAAAACACACCTAAAACAGCATTTTCTCTCTGTCCTTATACTTTTCCCTCATGTCGTGCCCCAACCCCCCCTCCCCCCCCCATGACACCAAAACCCCTCCCTTGACATAATCCTGGCTACGCACCTGCTCCTACTTGCACCTATTATGGTGAATTAGACATACAAACCTAAAATGGATACACCAGGGAACATTTTATACCCATACTCATAGAACTTTTTTCAAAATAGAGGAGTTGGTATATCCAGCCATTCTGACTCTAATGGAAAACAGTGTGACAGCAATAAAGATGAATAACAGTACCCTGAATTTCATTTTCCATTCTCTTCTTTGAAAATTTTCATTCTAATCCAATCTATCATGTTTACTGCTACATTGTAGGTTACAATACAGACAGTGTTACACGTTTTCCACAAAAAAATTACAAAGAACTGTGGGACAGTCTTGTCCAGAGTAAAATGCCGTTGATGAACAACACAAAACACTAAGTAAGACTCCATCCCACAATCCTATGTAACTGCTACTGAGAAAAGGAGTCTACATCAAGGCAAAACCACCTCAAGCCTGGAACTATAACTCTACAACTAATCTATACATTAGGCAGGGTTTATCATGCATACCAACCAGCATTGCCATCACATATATAGCAGATGGACTGCTTTGTGTGGCAAGTACACAAGCCCTTACCTAAAAGGGTGAGGTCCAAGGGATGAAACTCCTCTTGTCCTCTCTGAATTTTTACAATACATATGACGTATATGCAAGACTTGAACTATTTTCACCAAGCTGTTGCCTTGAAATTTTCCTCATCATTTTGAGCATTTTTTTAATGGATTCATAGTGACCACTTCCAATGCTTAAGGTGAAGCGTTGAAAGTGGTCACCATGAATCCATCAAAGTTATCAATTAAGACGCTAGCCAGAATCAGACAATTGTTTTAGTGAATAACCTTCATCAATAATATTTTGAGTATTATTTTATTAAATCAAATGGGATACAATGTGGTCCTTCATTTGGGACTCATCTGTACAGAACATCCATGGGTAAAACAAGTGTTAGCAATGCACGCCCTAGTCAAGATTTAATTGTTTCTCTGATAACTAGGACTGGATTACCCATGCCATTCTGGATCTAACTCCAAACACCCAACAGTGTAAGAAACAATATAGTGACCCAAATAAGGCAGCAGGCATCATTATATTACTGTGCACTGGAAGGTCAGAAGTGGAGGTACAGAACTACAACAATTAACCAATCAACCTATTTATTGACTTTGATAGGGGTCAAAGGTCAATCAAGGTATTCAAATGGTGAAAAAATAAATGCAATGGAAAATGCATCTTAAAGTAGGAAAATGATGGGATTTCACAAAAACTTATAAAAGTCTTGCCAACAAGGTGTGGAAAGTGGAATGATTTGCAAACAGTTCCAAATAAAGTTATTTCTCTTGCTACAATAAGATTACATGTGGGTTGCTACATTCATTGAATGATAATCAATACCAGTCAGGCCTTGAAGTGCACTTGTTTAAAGCAACTATAAATGTAGGAAAAGCCTGTGGCTTTTGAAAAAAAATTCTTATCAGGTGGCAACCAACTCAACAATTCAGATCACATTTGATACCTTTTAAAAAGCCAGTTCATAAAGGAAAACCCACCTCACTTTGATACTGCCAGAAATTAAACTATTCACTAGTCATAACACTTAATTGTACCAGCTACATGTTGACCTTACCAACTGTTGAATACTCATTGAGTATAATCAATTTAGTGCGAGAGGGTTTTACTCTTCAACTTATAATGTTTTGGTTTCATCTAGCATTAGTGACAGCCTTTTTAAGGTTGTGAGGCACGGAATTGTTTCTACCACTCCACTGCTTATGCTGAAACGGTTAACACAGCGGCAGTAGGTTCCATTTTAAACCCTTTTTCTATGGAAGAGGGTCCATCGTGCCTTACTGAGCTATTTGTTATATTATGCATACAAAGTATACAAGTACTGGTTCTGCCAAAGAATAGGTTTTTGTATGTAGTCTAACATATTTGCAATTTCCACGGACTTCCTATACATGGACAGAGGATAATGCACGGTACATTGTCGCTACTGTACGTGTGAGAAACAGCGCATCAACATGGCCGTCTGCTGGGATTTTGTGTGAAAGTTTGGACTTGCTCAAGTATATTGCCATATTTTGCAAGAAAGTTAGAATATTTTTGAAATATGGCAAGGTAAGGTCAAAATCACTTCACCTATTGCTGCAATATGATATATTTCCCATTCACGTTTAACTTTTGTTTTCATGTTAGCCATCTTGGTGCACCTTTTTTGTCCTAGTCGGTGGCGACCAGCTACAGATAGGACGTACACTTTACATGCTAAGTCCATGTATATAAGTCCGTGGCAATTTCCCTAAGTCCCAAGATGATGCACATATATAAAATCATCTTCTCTTCAAGCCTCTTCCATGTCCAACATGTTTTCACACCACAGGTTTATTATGAGCTGGCTATTCAAGGATGCAGCAGAGCTTTGGTTTTGTGGTGAAGCCATATGTATATAGTAACAGTAGATCATGCTTTAGCAGTGAAACCATGTGAAGGGTGTAAGTCTGGTATAATTCAACCAGGGTATCCAACCCACGTCTCCAACATTAGAAGCCAATGCTCTACCACCAACCAAGCGCGCAGCACTTATATTGTGCAGTACAGCATTTCATGCAAAGATGCCAACATTTACATCCAGAAATTAGGGAGGTTTCACGCAGGAATCAGTGATGTTTTTAAAATTACATTCAACTTAATAATGGAGGGGGGAAGGGGAGACCTTCTTAAATCGGGAAGGTTGTCATTTTGTTAATCAAAATTGGACAGAAATCCTTCCATTTCAGGAGCCTCCCTGAGAATCAGGGAGGGTTGTAATCTGTGTTAGTGGACTTTGTGAATGTTTCAAACTTGGGTAAACATTTTAAATCTGCCCTTTTTTTTACCAAAGAGCAGATGTCTTGGGTAGTATTCCTCATGGTAAAGATGGTCGTAATTAAAGACCTACCATGGATGAGTTTGAAGGTGCATCAGGAATGACAGGAGTTGATGATGATGCAGTAGTCACGATTCCTCCATCACGACCTTTAAACTGTCTGGTTGGACCTTTTACTCTATCAGATGGCTAAACAAAACAAAACAAAGGTAGAAACATAAGTCAAGGAAAATGTTGTATGCTCCCAAAAGGTTATGTCTTAAGGCCAGTCACTCTACCACGAATACCTACATCTTTTCTTTGCAGGCAATTTTAATAAATCATAGATATTTTGAGGCACTAACTGTATTCTACTACAATTAAACATGTCCAGCAGACAGCTTATCACTTTTTTAGTGAAACTTTCCATACCCCCAAGACTACAGCTGACACCATGTCTTGTCGCGTGGTGTCTCACCAATAGTTTTGGCAGTGTGAACAGGGCTCTCGACCTGAAAGAAATGGTGGTGTAAATCATTAATATGCTCAGGTAAGCCTTTGAAAGCTTTTAAGCAGATCATCTAATCCAAAAGAAATGACAGGAAGCCTGCAGTGCATAAGAGTAACTGTTTCCACCATATAACAATAACAGCATACAAAGCAGTAAATAAAGATACTCAAATTGCTTTCTGACTCCTAGATAGATTAAAATGTAGATTAATTACAAACATTCAAATTACTGGAGCCAGTTAAAATTAAATATAGAAAGAGAGTTGGGAAAGGTGACTCTGAATCCAACACTGCCATAGAATTAAAACAGAGACCATAAAAACTTTGCAATTTCAAATTTTTAATGCTCTCTATGGTTAGCTTTTTTTTAATTATTTTTTTTTAAGGGGGAGGGGGAGGGCTCTTTGTAATTTTTTCTAACTATATTCTTCTGTAATGCACAGCCCAAAAGGTTGTTATATTGTAGCTCTCTATTATTATGAAATACTGTTCATTCAAAACTATTTAAAATCGAGTATAAATCTTGTCTCTGAAAAACTAATTGTAGGGGTCATTAAAGAGGAAGGAGCTGCAAACACATTCTTACCTTTCTGAACTTCTCCCCTCTTTTAAGTAACAGAAGTTCTTCCACCATACTCTGTAGGGTTAAACTCATTAATATTGCCTGGTCAGTGGTTACTGTAATTCACTGAAGGTTCCCTTTTAATTATTTTTTTTTAAGTGGGGGAGGGGGGCTATTTGTACTTTAATTTTTAACTATGTTCTTCTGTAATGCACAGCCTAAAAGGTTGTTATATTGTAGCTGTCTATTATTATGAAATACTGTTCATTCAAAACTATTTCAAATCGAGTATAAATCTTGTCTCTGAAAAACTAATTGTAGGGGTCATTAAAGAGGAAGGAGCTGCAAACACATTCTTACCTTTCTGAACTTCTCCCCTCTTTTAAGTAACAGAAGTTCTTCCACCATACTCTGTAGGGTTAAACTCATTAATATTGCCTGGTCAGTGGTTACTGTAATTCACTGAAGGTTCCCTTTTAATTATTTTTTTTTAAGTGGGGGAGGGGGGCTATTTGTACTTTAATTTTTAACTATGTTCTTCTGTAATGCACAGCCTAAAAGGTTGTTATATTGTAGCTGTCTATTATTATGAAATACTGTTCATTCAAAACTATTTCAAATCGAGTATAAATCTTGTCCCTGAAAAACTAATTCTAGGGGTCATTAAAGAGGAAGGAGCTGCACACACATTCTTACCTTTCTGAACTTCCCCCCTCTTTTAAGTAATAGAAGTTCTTCCACCATACTCTGTAGGGTTAAACTCATTAAAATTGCCTGGTCAGTGGTTACTGTAATCCACTGAAGGTTCCCCTTTGATATTAAATACTCGAAGGCAAGTTGTAGTTGATCACCTTCTTTACTGTTTCCAGTTGATTTTGAGTCCCCCTAAAAAAAAAGATTTGGGAATAAAAATGGTTATAAACCAGTTTCTTATGACATGAAAGACCATGTCGACCAAAGAGATAAAAATAGTTGAAATATTGCAATCACTTAGTGCAGCCCAACTTTAAAGTGTACCACAAGTCAAACATTCAAAAATATATAATAAACAGCATGAAAAATAAATTCTAACAGCCCATATTCATAGGACATTTTGGAGCCAAGATATGAAATGTTGAAGGTTATTCACTTTATTAAAATGGTCCATTGTGCAATAATTTGTGATGCCATTGCTGTATTACTCAAATAACAATCGTTGTATTTCTTTGTTTTTCTGAAAGTTACTGCACCTTGTACCAAGGTATGATAGAACCCTTACTCTTATGGAGTGATGTAATTGAGCCCTCTTGTGCAACATGCAAACAGAAAGTGTTCAAGGTTATAAAAAATTAATTGCAAAGGGAAACAAAGCAGGTAATGTGAGTTGTACAACAAGAAAGTAACAATTTGTTTTAAGGGAATAAAGTTTAACATTTTATATCTCACCCCAAGATGGAAGTTGGACTGTGAGAATTAATACATATTTTTGTTTTGGGGGTTTTTTTTACTTGAGATACACTTTAATATGTCCCTTTCCATACATGCAAAACCTCTCTTGTTTGGGAATCATTAAAAAAACTGTTTCCTTAGTCAGTTTTTGTAAAACATTGGATTCTCAGATCACACAAGAAAATATTATTGTAGCTCTACATGAAAGCCAGGAACAAATTACAGAGACCATTTTGGAACAGTAACGGTGCTATTCAAAGCCACAACAGCTAGCCCAATTTTTCTGATCTCACTTTCAAAAACGGTACTACTAAAGTAATATTTAAGGCTCCTTAGCATCCCAGGAAAAGGCACTTCAAGGTCTGAATTAAGGCTTGCCAAAGGGTATTAAATTAGCAACAAAGCAAGGAAAGAATTAAAACGTGTATAGCTATGAGCTAGATACCAAAGGGAAAGGAAGTCATGACATAGTTATGTTCAGGCTTGTAGGAAGGTCACTGTCTCCCCTTAAATTGACCCCTGGTTTCAAAAAAAAAAGAGCCCAAGACCAGAAGATACTTTTTGACTCAAAAATTCAATTAATTAAGATGACAAATCTGAATTCCACCCTTGCTGTGGACATTTTGGTGGATAACCAATATCTGTACTTGGCCAGTCTTGTTTCAAGACTCTGGTTAGGTTGCTACCCTACAGAGCCATATAAAGCCTATTTAGCGCTGCACCCTCTATTATGCTTAACTTTTGAACAAACCAAAACCAGAGTGTTGTCCATTACATTAGAGATCATGTGACCTTGTACATTTTAGCTCCACCTCTCTACCAAATTATAAATGGTTATTCATGGTTTTCGTTACTAACTAACAGTCACCAATTCTGTATTTGCAAAAGGGTTAAACATTTACTGGCTACAGCTTACATCTAATATGAGGCGTTCATCTTTCCTGTTCTCTCTCAAGCAAGCTGAAAAAGAAAACTACAAGCACAATTTACTGCTCTAGCCTAGGTCTGAGCTAGAGAACCTGCAGGGTAGGCTACATCTGGTTCGCCTTATTCAGTTTTTAACACAGTGGGTTACTGTGTGCCCTCTCCTTAGTCTAGGTAATCTGAGTCTTATAAATTTCTTCAGCTCAGCATTATGGGACTGTGGCCCTCCTAGACTGGATCATCATAATTAGTAGCTATAAAGAGTAACATTAACGACATTAATCACAAACTAACATTAAGCTTAAAGTTAGGCAAGTAAACACTATTAGGTGGCAGGTGTCACCGTACAGATCTCATAGTATTGCATAGGGACAGTGCAGTACTGAGTACACTGTGTACGAATGGAGAGGTTGTTTGCTGCTCACTCAGTGGCTATATATAGCATGAATATGTATGTACATACGTAGGTGTGTGTACATTTCATTGCTGTCATTGGCTCCCTCAATTTTCTGAGGGAAAATTTAATAAGAAACAGAGAAAAGGTCACATGAAATCTGCCACAAAGGACAAGACTCTGGTTCAGAGTGTTCAAAAGACAAGCATAATAGAGTGCCCAATGCTATGTGGGCTTCAAAGCCGATGTGTGGTGGACACAAACCAACCAGTCTTGAAACAAGACTAGTAGACCAAAATCTGTCCTGCCTTTTCGTGTTACTTCGTGACGCACTTCGGAGGGTCTGATTGAAAAAAATACGAATCGATGGGAAAAGATGAAATAATAACCCATGCAATTACCACAAGCGATCCGTTTGGCCTATGGATCAAGAAAAAATAAGTAAAAATATTCCTTAAATTCAAAATCTGGCGAAGGTGAGATAGACACACAACTTCCACGTTCAAGTAAACTTTTCCTCAAATGGTACTAAAACTGCAACTGCAGCCTCTGTTTATGTTCTTAAGGCACTTTAACTATCTGAATTGCGCTTTAATGTAATTTTTATGAAAAATTAAACACATTTTTATGCCATTTTTGGTACGTGGGATTAAAAAAGGTAAAAAGATGTGGAAATAAAAAGGACACTTTGTCACGAACGAGGAACTGTATATGTCCCTGCTACGTCGGTTTCGCGCGTAACGTTAACTGCGAATGAGTATCCCTCATGTATAATCTGCGTCACTCCGATCTCTGAAAAAAAGAATAATACCCTTCAACCCATCTAGTATCATTTTTGTATCGAGGAACGACGAAATCTGGAAGGTGAACAATACGAATACGGGCGAGAATGTCACCAAGCTGTATTTCGTGTAATAGGCTCTAATAGGCGCTGTCATCTGGGGGCGTGTTGACTCTCAAGTTATAGGTGAATAGTTGTAGCTTTAATTCGGCTTAACAGTAACTTACGTGCTATCTAAAAATCGTAAACCGCTACAAACTTATTTAAAATTTGGTGGTCGAGCTGTTATTAGCGGCTGGGAATGGTTTCCCTTCCGAAAAATATCGGATTTCGTGTACTTAATTTTCTGGTCCCAATATGAGCTCAGTACTAGTGCCAAACTGAATACGGTACACTGACCACATTTTGTAAAAGCCATCGGCCCTTTCCCGATGAAATGCTTGTTGTGACACTCGACGAAGTAGCCATATTTCAAAATTTTGATCTTTCTGGCAGAAAATCTCATCAGAAGTTCATGCCCCCGGAGGCTGGACGTCATGACATGGCCGAGGGCTTTAGACAGGGGCTGGTTTTTCAATAGAAAATCGCAAACAGACCTGGGTATTTTTCATACTACCAGGCATAGGCCTTTCAGATGGGGATAGGGGGACTGCACTTCTCCCAGAGCCGGAAAGTGCTTATTTCAGGGCACTGACACTTAAATGTTTTTTAGGGCAAGGGGGTAGCCTGCAGTAGTCAGTTCGGCCTGCAGCGGACCGTGTTGACATGCGGCCGGGCAAAATAGGACTTGAAAAATATTCAGTTCGCGGCAAACAGGATCCGCCTCTTCTTAAAGATGTCTTCCCGTACGCCTTTGTGTATTTTTACAAAGATTTTTTACAACCCAATTGAAACCAACTTTGAATAGGTGTGCCTTACTGTTGAAAGTAGGCCTTTCAAGATGATGGACCTATAGGCTCAATACTTGTTAGTAACTTAGTGCTTCCATGTTAATTAATTCGGAACATGAAATGACGGTACCCGATATGTTTTTTTTTTTTTTAAATACATCAACTTGAAAAATTGGTCAGGAAATGTTTACATTCTATTTCCACATTTTTAAGGATTAGTTTCAGGTGGGCATAACTTTACTAAGATTGGATCGACTTCCTTGGTACAAGTTCATTTGAATTCGATTCTATAGTCAGATACAAATCAATCCTTGAAACTCGTTTGAACCTGATGCGGGTGCGGCAAAGATATACGGAAGGTCATTGCAAGTGCTACTCGATCTGGATTCGATGTCCCGCATGCGGTCAAGGGGCAATGAAAAGTTGCTGATGTGAAATATTGCTCATTTGAATTAGGAGAAAGTAGTTTTCTTCTCTTGTAGCTGTATACCCAGCTGAAATGTCCAAATTTAATTGACCAAAGTTTCACTGAATACCGAGTCAACTTGATATATGGTTTCCATATTTTTATTTTGAAAAATTCTAAAAAGATTTGGTTTTGCCAGCAGTAAAATATAATTTTGTAATACCTACACCGTTTGGGATCTGTCTAGTTTCCATCAACTTAAAAACAGGCAGCATTATGAAAGTGGGAGGTGGGGGGCGAAACAATTTTGGACCATGCACCTCACCCTACCCCATTTACCAAAAGGTACATTTTTTATGCTAATTTTTTTCCTTTTTTTTTTCCTTCAAGCAAGAATAACTTTTTTAATAAAAAAAAAAATATGACACTGTATTAGGAACGTAATTTGGGGCGCGCTGAGCGCCCCGAAAATTTGGGTCTCTTTACACATTTGTAAATATGGAGCTTGTATTGCAGAGAGGAAAGGAAGTTTAAGGAAATGTAAGGAAATCTGAATATTTGGGGGACAATCGAAGAATCTACGTTTCCTATTAGCATATATCTGAGATAGCATGTCGACTTAAGTTCATTGTTTTTACATGTTATCTAAGGAGTGCGGATTAATGCTGAAGTTCTCGGCGACATTCAAAAAGCTTCCGACACTTTGTTGCTTTTTTTAGACAAAAATTTAAAAGCCCAAATTGAAGAAAAATTTATGGAAACGGCACTGTAGCGGCTCGGAAAAGTTTACCACTGAATGCTTTATGAGCCACCACTTACTGCATTAATATTTGCAGTTTAGAGGGTGCAGAGCGCGTGGAAAATTTGCCTATTTAAAACTAGGCCTAATAATTACAAATATGGAACTTTTATTAGGAAGAATACGTCTACACAGACTACTCAACTGACAGGGTTGAAAGGTGTCTGATGATGGGTGTGGATGAGAACATTTGACTACGGTAGGCCAAAGCTGAGTTCCCTGCCTGGAATATGGAGTCTTTCTCGAAAGACTATCTTCAATTGGCGCAGAGCGCATACAAAATTTTGAAAACTCGCGACCCCTCAGACCCGCAGACCCAGATGACATTTCAAAAGTTTTCCCAAATTTTATTGTCCTTTTTAGACAAAATATTTCAAAATCAAGAACTTTAATTGTAGAAAACCTTTTGGTTAATTTGGAGAAAAGGTCTTAATGGGAATTAAGTTCTGCTTGGCCGTAATTATAAGGCCTGTCCATCCATTTACTGCCTATCCTCTCAAGTTGGTTAGATGGACGGAGTTTTACGTGACGGCCTATATGGCCAGTTTCTAGCCGATTGGTTTATGTCGAACCGCCACAGCCTACCCTTTTTCCAGTTGTGACTAACTGGCTTGTTTTTCCTACTTTATGTTGAGCACCAAGCACAATGGCAGTAGGTGTTTTTTACAGTCTTCAGTATGACCCGGCTGATTAAGACTCGAACTCCCGAACTCCCAACTCCAAGTCCAGGCCCGGATCCTCACATTCAAAAAGGGGGCTGACCTAAGAGAAAACGGGTGTGAGGGAGCTGCACTGCTAATTTTCTATATGTTTTATTGCTGATGTGGCGAAAAAGGGAGGGCTGGGGCCATAAGCCCCCCCCTCCCCGTCCTCCCATATCCTCGCCTGACTTGGAAGTCGGATGCTTTAATCACTTGACCATGCAATCGGCTATTTACTCTCTCATAACTCAACTGCAAACCAGACTTCTTGACTGAACAATATCATGAGAATCATCTATTGGTATCCTTACTGGAGGCATCTCTTCTCTCTGTTTCTTGTTTTTCATGTCATGTGTGTTTATTTTCGTCCTCTTTTCTATTCCAAATTCTTATTCTTGTTTTCTTCTATTTCATTTTCCTTCTTCGCTATCCTTTCTCGTTCCTAGCTGTTCCTGATTTTTTCAACCTTTTCCTCAGAGGAAGGGAAAGTCGTCCTACTCCCCTGTTTTTCCCCTTCCGTTAATTAATTGAAATAAAAGGTTATCCCTATCAATTTCACCGACCACGGCACTGTGCACTGTACACGGCATTGTATAGATTTTCGTACGTGTCAGAAAATTCGTGGAACTGGTATATACAATGAATGTTGGCCACAAAAAGCAAACAATTCACCCTCAAATTTCTCTTCGTAGGCCAACTCGTTCGCTTGTGGTAGTTGATATTATGTTCACAAGGTTAAAATTGACCTTCGTGGGTAATTTTTATGCCGACCCTCAGATGTGCGTCACGAAAGTTAAAAACGAAAGCACTTTTTCGTGTACGGCCCACTGCCTATAGTACTTGACCAGATATTGTTAGAATGAAAACATGCACTTTAAATTTTTTAAGTTATGGGCTTTTTGACTCCAAAACATTTAATCAACTTGCCCTTTGAAGTTTCTGCTGTTACCTTGAGAGCAAGACATCTGATTTCAATGCAAATTTCACCAGAATGCTTAAAATAAGAACCCCTATAAAATATCAAACATTGATTTAACCTTGTGCTAATCTTTTAAACTTACCGCAACTGAAATTCTCCAACATCTAATCCTTGTTATTCTAAAGATGCCTTCCTTTTCCTTGTCATCTTCTTTGACTCTAAAGAAGAGTTCCTTGTCACCAGCAGATATGGTAACCTTTGTGTCTGGCTTTGGATAATCCACTACACAAGGCTTGAAGACTAAGTGACCATAATATTTCATTGTTTTTGCAAATTTCAAATACTGTAATAAAAGGAGATTAAGGCACTAAGCAAAACAGACACCTTTTCTGGCTTTATGAGGACTTAGAATACATTTACATAAAAGCAAACATTACGAATACCACCATTATGAGAAATCTGTACTTCTAAATTTGCTTTCCTGGCTCAACACACTATGTTGACACTAAATGGCCTTTGAACTCCACACAAAACAACCTTCTGGAAAACAATATAAGGAATTCACATATCTCCTACTGCATATGAATCATCATGCTCTCTGAATTTAAAGATAGCATATTAATTAGTGTTCGACCGATCATCTGTTAAGTAATCAGCATCGGGCCGATTATTGCGTTATTGGTAAATAATCGGCATGGGTAAAATTCTGCCATTCAACCGATCACTACCACCGATTATTTGCAAACTGGAAAAGGGGGCTAAATATACTTGAAACTTGCACTTAATTTTGTTAAAATTCCTGTGAAAACTCAATCCTTCAACTTCCCGCCAAAACGGGATGCACTGATAATCACAAACCTTCATTTCACCCCTCCCATGGGAATGATCGTTTGATGTTCTCCGCTATAACCCGGTAGTATTACTTGGAATTCGATTTAGAAGTGCATTCAAGGTGTATTCTTGCTGTCTCGCAGAAAGAGCTGCTTAAGTTGCTGTAAAAACTGTTCTGCACAAAACACATAGTACAGACTATCTAGCTGCAGTGTTTCGCTGTTTTTTCAAATCCCCAAGCTTTGAATACATATCTGTGCACGTTTTGTACACGTAGCACCTAGAATCGTGTGAAGTTCGGTGGTTATTACCTTGCATAAATTAAATAATTCCCAGCATTCCTCCCGTAATGTTATTTACGGTAGGACTTAAGCAATGTTGTCATACGACATCATTGCAAACAAAAACAGTAATGCACGTGGTCTTTTGCAGCAAACTTCTTGGCCCAGGCATGCACTAGACTTGCGTGCGTGTCCGTTTTTACCACCAAACAAGGCATCATGTTTTGCTCTGTGACATCATATGCAAAAGATCCATTGCAAAATTCAAATTGGCCCCTGCTTCGTGATTGGTTCAATTGCGTTGATTCTAGGCAGCCAATCACAACTCGCGCCTTCGCCTATGTGATTTAGTGTGTGAAAATACTCGGTCTCGAGACAAACTTTCCCACTGAGTTTGTGTTACGACAATCGCACTTGTAATGCCGGCTAGCAAGGCCGGGCGAGCCACATGCTTAATTCACCTGGAAACGGCATCACAAATCTCTGCGTACGTGGATTTTTCAGGATCAGACTTACCTGCATTTCAGTTGCAGATTCTTTTTAAACAAGACAGAAGTTTTGGACGAGAACTGCTTAAAATATACAAGGATATTTATATCAGAAAGGAACCATACGTAAGATACGTAATACGGGTGCCCAAAACTGCTAAGATTATCATGATTGCTTTTAATACATGGGGTTCGTTAAAGCGGGAGAGTAGCTACAGTACATTAACGCAACTACAACCCACTACAGTAAAAGAATGCAATGTTCCGACATGATTGGGGGATGAAAACTAGACAGAGCATGATGTTGGCCTGAGAACTAAATTATCAAAGGGCATGTGACATCGACTGCAAACAATTGTACAGTATTAAGGGTTGATTTGTATCTCCACTTTTGAAGTGAAAATATTTTGCCTGCAAAAATGATATCCCATTCGTGAAACGAAAAGAAATATTCCCAATATTTTCCATCCTGAACTGGTTATAGTAATACGATATGCACGAAGCAAGGGGCACGTACTATAAGTGACAAACATGTGACTTCCCTCTTTCTAATAATCGGTGATCGGTAATCGGCATCGGGCTGATTGTTAAATTATATAATCGGGTATTACCTATTATAGCATAATCGGTCGAACACCAAAATTAATAAGTTTTCTGCTTTCAACTCTTACTACAAAACAGCCTCTTCTAAAATAAATTTGATGTTTGCCCTAACTACTGAACATCTAGATAATAAATAATGCTGTTTGAGATTCTTCAGTATTTCCCATCATATGATCCATACAACAGCAAGCAGTGTATGAAGTTTGCACTGCACTTGGTCCTCTTTGACATCAAATATCAGGGGCCTGTTCCACGATGAGTTACGCTCTTTGTGGAATGGGCCCCAGGTCCCCTTACCGCAATTCCCACTATTCCTGATATCCCCACAACAGTAGACCTCATCTACTGACAAATGTACATAGCACACCTTTTGCATTATACTGTACTGTACATGATCTTCACTTTCAGACTAGTTTTTTCTCTAAGAATTTATCAACTGAGTCAATACACTTTAATATGGGATTGACACACTAGAAATTACACTTAAAATTGCTGAACTGTGGACAAGGTTGGATGGAGTTTTACCGCCCAGTTTCTAACCAGTTGGTTTTAAGTCAATTTCTCCAGGACCTTTTTTTTTCCAGTTGCGGCTCAATTGCTTTATTTCCCTTACTCCATTGCTCATGGAACTGTGAAACTCTGGACACATGAGGCATGGGTTGCTTGTTCAAACTGCATCAACAATTGGGAGCACTATATTAAACCTCTTTTCCACTTTTGCCAATGACATCAGTGTGTCAAACTGACAAGTCATTTTGTCAAAATTACATGAGGGCAGCATAGCATAAACACTACTTCAGATGGAAAGGTTGGAGCATCTGACTTGCAGTCAGGAGGTTGGGAGTTCGAGTCCAGGCCTGGTCACACTGAAGACATTGAAAACAGAACCTACTGTCATTGTGCTTGGTGCTCAGCATAAGCAATGGAGTAGGGAAAACAAACCAGTGGGCCACAACTGGAAAAAAGGCTATGGCCGACTCGACTTGAACCAATCTGCACATCAAAAATAGTGTTTGTCAACTGAATATCATGCTCTCTTATGTCAAGTACCACAACCTATACATACTTTTGACTGTACCTTAGTCATCTTTATTTACTTTGAAAGATCTACTGCCTGACAGTCCAGGGCAACTACAATATCTTTGGACAAATATCCTGCTAAATTTCCCAAACTTATTGAATTCTCCTCCACAAAAAGGTCCAATCACATATTAAAGCAGCTTATGCTGTTTGATGAAAAAAAATAACCTTCATCGTTAATCTTCAATCTTGCTCTTCCCTTTGATACCAACCCGATAGAAATCCTTCACACCAGGTTTTTTTCCGGTGAAATTTCACTAATTAGAGCGCTAATTACAATAGAAAAAAACTTCATCTACTTTTTTCGGCTAAACTCTTATGCAAAGACAACGGGCTCTTATCTCAATTTGACCAATCACAATGCAAGAAATGAATGACGTAAAATTATGCCTACCCTTTGACACAACGATGTACGTATTGCCAATATATCACACATGTTGTGTACATGCATTACAGGAGTCCTTTCACAACCGTTAGGGCCCAACACAGAATGACAGTTAGTTTCACACGTATGTAACCCAAAGACTGTTTTTGAATGCCAAGCTACAGCATCAAATCAAAGAGAAAATGAACATTATCTTGAAACTTGGGACGGATTCAAATAGCACAATCAGCGACAAAATTAAAAACTGAACGATGGAGCCGAAACAAGTGAATAGGAATTTGTCACTGAATCTGGGTTCACAAATGAAACGAACGAATTGCGCAGCCGGTTCGATGCGATGTGCAAATTGGACACGTAAAGGCCGTTTGAATAAGGTATGTATCAATTGAACGAAATTTCACTGTCGTTTTGTTTACGTTTTGCTTGACTCCTTCTCAAAATGACCTTCTGAATATGCATCAAATTCATTGGGCGGAGCTAGAGCAAGTCAATAATCTTTTCGATTTTTTTTCAAATTTCTGCTCATTTTCGGAGAAAAGACTAAGGTACGGTAGTTTTTAAAGCTTTTTACATTTGTATGGAGTACAGCCCATACATTTGATGAACACTGGAAACATAAAAATAACAGCATAAGCTGCTTTAAGAAGAGAAATAAAACATGAAGCTGAAACACAAGGACCTTCATACAGTACATTCTGAAGGTTGTTTCCACTTGTTAGGAACCCATTTCCCACAATCGTAACTTCTTCCATTTGTAGGAGGGAGGAACTGCTCTCTATTGGGAGGCTTCAAGCCAGCCCCATCACAAAACTGACAGCCAGGGTTTTCACCACACAGGGTGGCGCCCGGTGGTGGTACCCAGCTCTGAAAATCTCCACCCAGTACTCTCAATCTATTTCAGCATCACTGCCCGGCACAAATTTCTTACCTTGACTAAACAAAATTCTTAGATATCTTTAGAGTTGAGTGATAATTCCTTGTTTTTTTTTTTATTTTTTTTTTTTTTGTAAGCTCACTCCAGTCTGCAATAATTTGTCAAAGGAGAAGGGGATAATCCCTACCCCTTAGACCACTCCCCAGGATGGTGATCACAATTTACGCAGCTCTAAAAATGGTCTGGTGATAACCTTGCTGATAGCTATGGTGATATTGTAGTACAAACAAACATTGTGCTCTCTCATTCTATTCTTACCTCCTTGCGAGAGTTTTTTGACCTTAGATCATCTAATCTTTTAAACTGTTCTTTTGTCCCTGCCAACCAGCCCTGTTGAACATCATGCACTGTCTGTGAAGAAAAACAACACACACAAAGGTCATTTGCAAAAATATTTCCAACTAGGAAAATATCTTTTGAGTCAAAATGTTTATTCCTTTATGCCTAATTTAAGTTGAGGGTGCTCCCCAATCTTGTTTCAAATTAGTTGCACCATTACAAAACTTTGATATAAAAATTTTAAAGTTAAGTGATAATAATGAAGCCAAGAAATAGAACCACTACAGGTCAAACCTGTTTTCTACCTTTTTTTTTAGATGGTATCAGCTTTCAGAGAGCTTGTTCTACCCATGTATTGAATGTATGATATCTGTATGATACACTAAACCTTCAAGGGTCGTCCAATTACTTCCTGCAATCACTTCAAATGACAAGTCACTTCCTTTCTTGCAGCTACCTGGATGTGTGAACATTAACAGTTCAAGTTAGGAAATGAGGTTTCCTTTTTGGAACCTGGTATCCAAATGACAGGGAAGCAAATGTAAAACTAACATATACCTGCACTTCATTTGAACATACCTGTACAAAAGATTCCAAGATAAAACATGTTAACATCTAAAAGTGAGTTAGTCAGTCAGTCAGCATATATGTGTTATATACAGCGTCAGTGTCAGCGTCAGTACTGTATGTACTGTTTAGTGTCAGGGCCAGCCAGTTAGCTAGCCAGCCAGCAAGTCTACCAGTCAGACAGCCATTCAGCCAGTCAGTCAGTTAGATAGGGGTATAACAACACACAAACATGTTATATATAGTACAAGCTAGATAAAATAGGTAGAAAGGGGCTGAAAATCACCTAGAAAAGCAAAGATGGGAGTAAAATTCAACTAAAATGTTTACACAGAACCAATGCCATGTAATGTCAAAAATTCATGTAAAGGTCGATTTCTTTGAGAAATCAACTAAACCAGTCAGAAACAGAGTGCGCACAATATAGGCCTGAATGAACAACACTTCTGGTAGAGTCAAGTGTGCCAATTCCAGTTGGCACATGAGTACTTTGCCCCACTGGAGAGGGGATTTTAAGGGTTACAGTATGTGTGAACTGTTGTGTTTCTCCCAGATATAAAGTGTTACAAGGAAGAAGGTTCCATTCCTGAATGGTAGCAGAGAATTTTTGTACCTAGCAATCCTGCCTGCATAGCTTTAACTATTCAATCTTTTGATTCTACAAAGCTGCTGCTGTGTCATTTCAATAAAAGGATTGATTGAAAAAGGTCTTCAACCACTTAAGCCCAGTGTAGTCTTTGATCAGCATGACTTAAGTTTTTTTAAACAGCGACAGCCCCTTGTACGATGTTTGTAAAGACATTCATTTTTTAAACATCCTTTCTAATCAGACAATATTAGAAAAAGCCATCTGTGAAGGAAGGACATACTCAAAGAGGGTTCCTATTTCAATGTTTAATGAAAGTTTTGCTGTTTAGAAATAAAATAAAAGGTGAATTTACTTTGCATAAGCTCTATATCAGCAAAATCACAGCACAGTTCTCAATGAACCAATCAAAATGAGATTTAAATTTTTCAAACTTTTTATATGTTCTCTAAGTACTAATGTATGAAGCAATAGAAGTTTAACAATTCTAAAAGAATCAGGTTTTAGATAAAAAAATTTTCAAACATGGGATTTTTGGAAATGTGTACCTCTGATATAATTGGTATTTTTTACCAGATTTTATAGGTTTCTACCTCAAGGAGGGCAACACCTTAAAAAATGTACATAAGAAATTATTTCATGTCATATCCTCTGGAGGTACAGTAACATGAAGGAAACTCAAAACTGTAGCAAATGATTATGAGCAAAGCATGTTATTTTGCTTCGTGTTCAATACTTACAAAACCCATGTGTCTGCAGCTACTTTGTCTTTAACTAGCCTAGGTCAGAACAATTTGTCACACTTCTATGGGAGGGAAATTATCGCAAACAAATCTAGTAGTTGTACTTAAAAGAGAAAGAGCAGTCAACCTAAAGTTATTTTGCAACAACAGCTAAATCTGATTTTCAATTTTCTTCTTATTTCTCTTTGAAGTGTCTTTTATAATATTTCAGGACAGGAAATATTGCACATCCACACTCTCCCCACATGCACACAATAACACTACTTATTCCATGTATATAATGATATATATTGCAGTAAATTTTATGTACAGTTTTAAAGTTCATTTCATCGACCTAAATTAGTGCGCTTTGACATCATGTAAATTCAGCAATGAAGTGCATAGCATGTACGAAGAAGACTCCACCCTGCCCATTATACAGCCTTAATAAATTTAATAGGTCTCCTGCATTTGCTGGTACAACTTGCAATGATAAGTACTTTCTACCCACTGAAGAAGCACTTTTTACTCTGTGATATCACATGCCTCAAGTTTATGTTTAAACAAATGGGAGAGGCAACAGCCACAGACACAAGCATTGTTTAAAAAGTCAGGATTCCATATGGCTTGACTGTCTTCTACAGTATTCAAAGGAAGATATAAAATTACATGCTCAATTAAAATTTCATGTTTTCTGGACTCAAAATTAGCAGTTGTCTGCGTACCCCAGACAAGTAATTTTTGCAGGGAGCAACCAATGTTTACTTCCCAGCTGTCCATTGGAAAGTCCCTTTACACATGCACATGTTCATGTTAATAAAACTTATTGTTTGGAAGCACATTTTCCCTAAGCAGGATTCTACTGAGATGTTGGCCTGCATTTATGAAACTGACTATTCCCTACTACTAAACTGTGAGCTTGTACAATTTGCAATGAAATCCTAAGGTAGGGCAATGTCATTCTATGGTGGAGCAACCAAAAATTTTGAGGGGTGACCATATTTTATAATCTACCCGCCAAAATGGTTTCATGGAGATAAATTGGTAATAATATATAAAAGTGGTAGGATGTCATGCATTATTTGGAAAGTGAGAACATCTCTGGGTTACTCCAACTGGTTGATTTGGAAAAAAACACATTAGATAGATTTACTGAGAACAAATTTCATTTGGAGGGTTTTAAAGGTTTCTGGCTTTAAAGACAGCTTTATAACATGGTGTAAAACACTGTACAATAATATTTACTCCTGTGTCCTAGTTGACTGACATATATTTACTAGTTTTCCAATTTATAGGGGTGTAGAAAGGGTGACCCTCTTTCTCAGTATCTTTTTGTACTACGAGTTGAAATTCCAGGAATGTTGGTCAGATGTTATATTAAATTCATGTTTAGTCATATATACACAGGCTAAAATGAGAGCCTATACCAGCCAGTCAGCACAGCCACCAAAAGTCGCTTCTTTTCTAATTTGAGTATGCATGACGTCACAGCCTTTGCATATATAATTAGCAAAAACTAACTGTTTTCAAATCCAAATTTCGACATGAAAAACACATAATCTTACAAAATTATCATTAAAATTAATAGAGAACACATTTTCCAATAGTTTTGCAACATTTTTGAAGTATTTTATACACAAAGCAATGAATTTGAGACGATTTTTTGAACTCGTAAAAACAGTTTTCATTCTGTTCGGAAAATTTGGTTTTTTCTCGAAAACAAGTTTTTTGGCACGGTATGCCAGAAAGAGGGTACATCAGAAATTTCCTTATACACCTAAAAAATCTAACATTACCATAAAATATTTCTGAATACGGTCAGGTATTCGCAAAGTTTAGAGCAGGTATTGACACTGCCTTGCACCGTATGTAAAAAGCCCAATTTCCCGTACTGAGGTGTTTGCATTAGTTGCGCGAAAATGGAACTACACAGAGCGAGAAAATATCCTCCACATAAGTATTAATCATGTTAACCTCGTCGAGTCTTCCTTTACGTTTGATTTACATATATATAGCAGGAAAATTACATTGAGAGTCAATTTTTGAAAACCTTGTAACGATTAAGTGGCTACCGATGCAAGGGTTATAGTGATTGTATCTTAAGTACGTCAGTACCTTGAGTCGATCACCACAGTGTTATACAAGGTATGGCACGATGTACAACACCTATTAATTGACCGACTCATGGTAACCTTTTGACATACATGGCCATACACTTTGCACGTTACCACATTATACAATCAGTAAATCACAGTTATTGTACTAGACTCATAAATTATTGCAAACAATAACATGACAGAAAAATTGTGGCATTAAACTAGACAATAAAGAGGTAAAATGGAGGGATATTGGAATGCATAGTTCTCTTGTAAGGCTTGTTAGTGAACTCTGGGGTAATAAACGCTATACAGTCAGTTCTTATCCTTGGTGAGGTCGAAGAGATGAAGCCTCGGATCAGAAACACTTTGCTTAGTAATACAAGTTGTGAACAGCATGTGGAACTGGGTGGGTCTTAAGTTTTTTTTTAGGGAACTGGGTACTCAGTACACAACCCCCACCCCCATGCACAACTGGAGACATATCAACTGAGAGTCCAAGGTAACAACAGGCCATCAAGTTAATTCAAGTTAGTGACAAAAACTTTGACTGTAATATGCCATTACTATATGATGGGGCAATTGCTACATTATTCATCTCTCCTCTGCTCAGTTAGTGGTGTAAAATGACAACAGTTTATACTTCAAATGAGAAGGCAGTCTCAGAAGAACATATGAGATTTCATCCATCTGAATTAACAGCTGATGATACAGGACACAAGTGCACAACCAAAATTCTTAAGTCAGTAAATTGGCATTTTGCTTGTGTAGAGAAAAATTGTCCTCTAGGATACACTGACTCAGAATCCCATTTGTGCCATTATACCGGGGTATATAGCAATGCAAGCTCTAATCTTGACCTTAACCCCCAAATGGGCCTAGAGCACTAGTAGGTGTAGGCTATAACTAGCAATTACATTTCAACAGGAACAGGCTGAGAACTAAGGCACAATTAATTCATTTGTGTAGAAATATGATTCAGCACAACAGTACAAAAATACGGTAAGTAAGAAAACTGGGAACAATGGCCCAGGCAAAATAATAAACAAAAAATCCTGAAACTGATGGAGCTCTTATAGGTGCACATTCCATATACTCTAAGTATATTCCTCAAGTCATTTCCCTTTTGAAAATTCTTGGCTTTGTCTGGTAAAACCATATGAAAGAACCGACAGGCTGGTAAAGTGTATGTGTAAATAAATGGCTATAGGGCCTATATCAATTGTTTCATGTAGCCTGCAATACCTGTACAGTAAGTGTAACACTAATTTGCTTATTTTGGTTCTTCACCTTCATCGTTGGTACTGTACATTGCTCCCGATTCAACTCACAATTGGTGCATATGACACAATAATTTTGTGCTACAGGCCTCTTAAAATTTTTTACAAGCTTTTTTCTAAAATGAAAACTCACTCATACAGCAAGCATTGACTAGTAAAGTAGTATCTGTATGATGATCACAGATCATCAGTACACATTCATACATTCACTATGTACCATAGTGTGCAGTTTTAGCATGCATAGGCCAAGGCCTAGTATAGACTAGGCCTGTCTGTAAAATTTTAATGTTATTTGTTAGTGGTTTAAAACCTTAAAAGGGCCTGTCAGTCGTATTAAAATTTACTTTATTACTTGACATAATGACTAAAATAGTATCCTAGTTAGCAGCCTAGAATCAAAAGACAATGACAATAGCTTACCATATGTTAACCATAACGTTACCGCCTTGTGCGATGCTCTACGTGGCCAAAAAGTGCAAAATTCCAACTTGCAAAAACGTTCATTGCGACTATTTTGTTGTTTTGCTCGTAGTGTAATAGGTATCAGTAGTTAGCTTTATGTCTCAAACACTCGATTTTGGAAGTTTTACACCCCAATGATCCTGAATACGGTCAGGTATTCGCAAAATTTGAGGCCAGTCAAAAAACCCCACCAAAAGTTGACCTGTTTTTGATGGAAAATTTCTCTGTGAAATTGCGAAAGAAACAATACCTCACGATATTTTTAGTAGAGAAAAGACTTTAAGATTTCAAATGACCAAGGATACAGCAACAAGGAACGCCTTTTTATGCATTATTCAGAAGCTTGAAGTTCCCCTAGCATGTTAGGTACCTATTCTGCGAAACTCATGATTTTCTCTTGTGGGCGGAGTTTCCATTTTAGAGGATGACGTCACAAGCCTCATTAAGGCTTACAGCGAGGCTTGACTGATACTGTAGATGCAGATGATGCAATTTCTTTCTTTTTTTTTTTCTTTTTTTTAAGGGACATCTGATTCTTCAAATGTCTCAGCAGAGCTTAGAAAACAGTCTGATCAGGTTTTAGAATTAAAGCTAAATTTTGATAAGCATATCTTAATATCTGGGTGGGCTCAAAGAAACTTTCAAAAGAACTGATTGGTAATGATTTTGGTTTTAGTTGGAATGATGGGCAGTGTTTTACATATCTTGGTATAACTTTTTGGAACCATTTGAAGGAAATGAGTACTTTAAATTGTAACAAACTTCTGGGTACATTAGAAACTTGATTCAAGTGCGGTCTAGAAGACAGTTGACTGTTTTTGGAAAAGGAGTTGTTGTGAAACCACTTATTTATTGCTACGTTGGCCTATGTGGCTACCTATGTGGTATGACCTAATCTTGATGAAGCCTTTTTCACCAGTCTTGATTCAGCTTGATATTTTAACATCTGAAGGTTGCGAGATAAGGTCAACAGAAGTTAATGAATTCAATATTACAAACAGGGTGATGTGAAAATGATCCAAGTTCTCAATTTTTTCAAATCACTTCATTTGTGTCAGATTCAGCAATATTATACTGCAATAGTAACTGTATTTCCATACCGGAAGAACATTCTTTCCTCCTTCTTAAGAAGACATTGCTGTGTAAACACTTTTTCACAACTTGGTCATAAGCAATAAAGACCCTCACTTTAAAGGTAATATGTTTTGGTAAGAAGTGTTTCATAGGTCCTTGCTATCCATGCACTGGCCAATTGCCATTCTATTGCTGAAGTGATGTTATCTATTAACAAAAGATGCATCTTAATTAGGCAGTTATACACAAAGGTATTTCTAACAGACAATGAAAGAGTTCTTTTCTTGCAACACCTTTTGACAAAGGTGTAATGTAGCTATTAACTTTTTGACCTTTTCCACTCCAGCATGGTAAAAAATTCTTTTTGCAAAGTGGCACATGAAATTTCTCTCAAGTTAAATGCAAGTGCGAACTACTTCGCTATTTATTATCCAGTGTCTTGTAAGGTATGCTTTTCTTTTGAACCAGAAGCAAATGCTTTTATGAATTTCTGTCAAAAAATTATTCACATGAGAGCAACCATACATGCAGTGGAATGACAAATTAAATATTAGTATCAGAAATCTTGGGCCTTTTTTTACAATAAAAAGTACATAACTGCAATGGCTGCGATGCAGAATTTAAATGAATCATATTCTAAGTCTTCATGATTATTTAAGGAAAACTTATTTTTAGAAATAATGGTTCATATTCTATCTGGAAATTGAATGGTGAAACCATTCAGCACTAACATTTTTATTGCCCTATTGCATTTAACTTTCTGGGAGAAATTTAAGGGGAAGTTTAAGCAAAAAATTAATTTTCGTATGTGAAAGAGGAACCAAATCTACACAGTGTTGTGAAAGCTCCCTTCAAATCAGACATGTATTTCTCGAGATATCAGTAAATGAAATGAGTATATTTGTGTTCAAAAGTGAGTTTGAGGGCAGCAGAGCTTATATTGCTTCCTCACATTGACAAGGAATGCTTTGTTTCCCTTTGTTTTATTAGACTGTTGTGTTGACCTTGAAGTTAATAGGAGTATGACCTCCCTGTGAGCAATGCAAAGTTTGTAAAATTCTCATGCTACTAATGCAATCACATTTTAATAATATGGGATTGTTGAGGAGAAAATCCAGCCTAAAGTTTAAAGAAAAACAAAAGACTGCCCATTAATGTGGGGATATGATGTCATATGTGCTTGCTTTAAGTTCACTTTTTGTTGAAAATGTGAAAACTTTACGTGTTCATAGCTTGAGAACCACACATCAGATTTCAATGCAAATTTGACCAAAATGCTCAGAATAAGTACTCCTCTAAAATACCAAATCCTGTTGCGACCTTAAACCCTTCTTTTAAGAAAAATTATTAGGTCTAAAAGAATTCAACTTTTGAAATGAACAATGGAACTAGTTTGTTCTGTACAGACTTTGATAAAATATTGAATTGCTTTATTCTGTTTGGAATGGGATGTATTTTCTTTACAGGAGTTAATTTGTGTACATTAAGGCAATAATTAGGGCATTTATTTCCAGTGTAAAAATAATTATTATATTCAGAAGTATGGAGCGTCAGTTGATGATCGTTTGGATTCTTTTGATAAAGAATGGCATCAATGGATCTTTTCATTTACTTAAAAGAGTACTTTATTAAATGTAAACTTATAGGAAAAATATATATTTGAATAAAATAATCTGATTTTTTGCTCTAATTTCACATCCTGAATTTCCATATTACTTCAAACTTATGACACAAAGGAAGCAAAAAGGATCAACCCATGCAGACTACTTTATTTTGTTGGAGGGCATAAAACTTACTTGAACATAGAGAAGTTGTACTGCAACTCTATTTTCCAAAAGATGGTCATCTAGGGAAGGATCCCAGTAACTATGGAAAAAGATAACAAGCAATGAAAAAATCTTTCAGAGATTAGCCATACTATCATGGTTTCTGCAGGTATATTTACAGTTTGGTGGCAGGGAGGGGGTAATAACCAACATGTGCTATTTGAAAATATAATAAATGTCAACAATAGTTGCCCTGTATGCAGAGTCCAAAATAAGCAGAAGCAAAGGCGTTTCTTGCCAACATTGATAGTATCATTGCACACAGCCACACCTGACACAACTTAATGCAGGCACTACTCTTTTGTTGAAACTAGCACAGGTAATTACACTTTGTCATTTAGAGAACACTTGAACAATGGCAAATACTACCTACATGTAAAGATTGCATAAATTCAACCAACAAAGACTGACAGCCTACTATCAATCAAACCCTTTCAACTGACAGGCAACTGTATTTCAAAGCAGGAATTGCTCCTGGGTCCCTTTAAATTACCTCTTGTCCCCCATGAAAGAGTGTGTACCAGGACCATCTAGAACCATTGACCAGCTTTGAAGAAATCTGGCTTATATTGTTTACGTAAATTATATTGGGGAGCAGGAGCAATCAGAGTTTGTTTGCAAAAGATTTTCATGACTTTAAATTCTGCACCATATTCATACCATGAGCTAAAACTAGCAAAAAATAATCTTTCATCATGGTCTAACATTTGTGACTGGTCCCCATATGGATTTAAGCTGTCTTATAAAGATTGCACTTTTGTTAAATTTTTTACCCCCAAAAATTAAAAGTCCCATTCAACAGAATTTAACAAAGAATTAACATTTCTTCCCACTTTCTTTAATGCATGTTGATTCTGGTAATAATCAGTTAAAAAGGAAAAATGAAGGGCTGGAAGGTGAGGTTAATATTCACTTCCAAACCGAAATATGAGGCATATGAGGCATACCTTCTTCTGAAAACTATTCTGTTTTTTCCACTTGCACTCTTCAGTGACATGTAAGGGGATTCAAAATCCTGGAGTCTTCTGACAACTGAAAAATGAATAAATAAATTACAGGAAGAGACTTCTGTAATTTAATGTAAATATATTTATATACCTAATGAGAACCATATGCCAATGTAGTCAAATTTGATTTTATCCGGAATAGCACTCCACATCTTCTGCTTAATTTTGTCTCATTCCCTCTCAAAAGGAACCTAGTGCCGTTGTGTGTGATGCTCCGCATAAGCAATGGAGTAGGGAAAACAAGCCAGTGAGCAACAACTGGAAAAAAAGGCTGTGGCCAGCTCAACTTGAACCATTTGGTTGGAAACTGGGCTGTAAAATTCCATCTAATTAACTAACTAACTCACTCAATGATTCATTAACTAAATAATTCATTTTTTCATTTTGGTTTTTAATCGAAGCCTACAGCTTCGATAATTGGATTTGCTCAGTTTGTTAAACGAACTCGTGCCTTCTTGCTTGGCTAGGCGGATGAATACAGGATCTCCAGTGTGTTTACACACAAACGATGCTAATGTTGTACGGCATTTCATCTGCCACACAGTTATTTTGACTTTTTCATGAAGTGGAAAGTTCGACTTTTTCCCCGATTTCACCAACTTGACAGTGTTCCAATAGAATAATCAGCCTATTTGAGGCATGTAGGAGGTCTTCTTTTCGAAGAATGGTAAGTTGTTATGCAGTTCTATTGACTTTCTTCATACTTGATTTGATCAATCATAAAATAGTCGCAGACTTGAACACTGCTATGCAGACTAACGCTAGTACTTGCCCAGCAACCACACCATCGAAAATCTCCGCGTTTAATACGCTTGTCAACCGCTACAAGTCCGTTGGCACGTCTTGGCTTAACTATGTGCAAATGCTGAATCTGAGGTAGAAGCATAACACAGCCCATCTGTTGCCTGCGTGAACGGTACATTCCTGACACAATGGTTTACGTTATGTTGGTGGCAGAACATTTTTCTCTGAGAATGTGAGCATTCGTAGGTCGTTTGCTCATTTTTGTACAGCACTTAATATTTTCTCGATCGAGCCTTGGAATCAAGTGGTGCAATACTGCCTAAGACCATTTTCAGTGGCTTCAATCGGTACTTTCCTGCAAGTACAAACCGTCTAGTTTTTTATTATTATTTGAGGGGTTGAGGGATTGGAATGAAGTATTTCCCTTACGTGGTAAAGATTCCTCAGAATTAAGAAAAATAAAAAGAAGAAATGAATTTCACATACCAACTCAGAGTCATTTGTGTGTGACAACAAAGACTTTGTCCACACTCTTCCTATTGCTAAACTGTCTATGGAAATGAAACAGAGTAAATCTGTGTTTTTTAAACAAAACTTGAAACTTACTCTCCACACCATTATTTTTGGTTTCTTTCAAAAGAAAAAGAGCAAAATAATACACCAACTCATCTGGAAGACCAATCGCTTCTGCTGCAGCCTGTAAAGAAGGGTACAGAAAGGTAGACAACCTTAGGTTACTTGAACATGACCAAAGAAACATCAATCTGTATTCAGTCAAAATATGACGTCCCCTCTCCTTCCAAAATAATAATAATAATAAGGCGGCCTTGAAGAGCAGTTGTTTTACGACGCTGAGCGACTACAAATATGGGAGAAGCCGTTGGCTTATGAATTACAACTTCACGCCGGGTGGCAACCAATTCAACAATTTGGATCAAATTTGGTATTTTTTAAAAGGCCAGTTCAGAGGTGAAAACTGTAGATTGCTCTTGGATGAAAAACCCACCTTACTTTGACCTGGCCAGGAATCCAACTCTAGACCTCCCGGTCGCTAAGCTTCATCACTTCAAATGCCACCACCTTTATCCACTTGGCCAAAATGTAAGTGTAGAAATACCGTAATTCCCAGCTACAGTACAGTGCAGTATCTACAATAGTTGATCCAGAAAAGCCAGCAGTTTTTTAAAGGGACTCATTGAGTTGATATCGATAACTTAATGAAAGTTTTAAATGATCACTACCACATTACAATGCTAATAGTGTAATGAGTCAAGTTTCATGTCCAATACTCACAGGGAAAGTTAAAATTTTGAATTCTGTGGTGTTCCGACTTGTAATGTCAGTTTTATACATAATTTGAAAAAGTGTCTGGTAACAAATTTTTGTACACAGAATTGAACCATTAAGTACTCACTCATAAAACAGTTATCTGTATGTAGAAAATTGGGATTGTCTTAGTTTGACCATTTGTCATTGATATGTGGAGAAAACTTTACACGTTTGGAAAAATTTGTTGAATTTCAAGAACCAACTCAATGAGCCTCTTTCAAAACCCTTCAAAACAATGATACTGTAACTTGATAAAGTGGTAAATGAAATGTCAGGTTAATAGTAACATCATACCCTCTGTCACACTGAGGTTAGAAAATTTGCAAACTTTGGCCACTAAGAATGCATGAAATCAATGGCAAAATACAAAAAAAGAAAAATTATTTATATAAGGTAATCAGTTACCTCATCTATACATCCATTGCTTAAAAACAACAAACTATTTCGTTATTGGTGGTTCATGTTGAAAAAATTTCAAAGTATTTTTAATAAACTAAACCTAACATTTGTAAATCAAAATCAGTTTTTTCTGAAATCTACAAAACTTCTAAAATTTTTACTAAGGTTAAAAAAAAAAGCAGTCCAACATTCATTTCAAACTGAGCTGAAGGTTGTAGAACATGCTTTCAGTGCACCCTGCTAGTCATAAAAGGAGGCTAAAGGAAAGGATCTGAACTATATTCTAACTGTAATTGAAAACAAACTTAAATTGTACTTAAAACCACATTTGAATCTCACTGTCTTACTAAGCTGATGGTACAGTAGATAATATGTTCACATTGGTATGTTGTTAAAGCCCACCTAACTAGTTTGATTATGGAGCATATCCTTCACTAGCTGAGCTCTCTTTCAGTATAATTCTTTTCTTGACCACTTTGTTACATGGAACTTGGTAACAACTCTTCACACAGTACCACTACATACTTTGCAGTTTAGAACAGAGAGTATGATGATGATTGCCTGCTGGGTTTAGTGATGTCAGAGCATCGGCTCATCGAACAGGAGGCCAGAGGAGGGAAAACAAGCCACGAAGCTACAACTGGAACAAAGGCAAAGGTAGACCTGAATTGAACCAACTGGTTAAAAACTGGGCTGTAAAACCTTATCTAACTCAGGTCAAGTCACACCCAAGACTGAAAAATTAACGGAATCTACTGCTATTGAGCATGATGGCATGCCCAACGATGCAGTACTTTAGAAGTCCTAATTCGGTGCCCCACAACTGGAAAAAATTACATGGGGTACCAAACAAACCAGAAGTTTATTAGTTGAGCATTCCTTGAGTTTTAGATTTTTCAGGTGTACTACAAATCACACTCCTTGAATATTATGCAGTGTGGTAGGTGTGCTGGTTTAACTCCTAAATTTTTCATCAGACAGACACTTTTTTTTAATAAAAACCAGAATGCAAAAATGCACTGAGGTTTCGATGATACATAAATGTTCCATTTCAAAGAATGCCATCATGCACCATTATCTTTGAGATACTGTACACTGAATGTTTCCTTTTAAAATACTGTAACCAACATATTAATTAATAAGCATGCATAATAGACATTCGTCTTTAGGGATCTGTAGGCCTAGCTAGGGACACCTCTGTTCCAATTATCCCTCTGATCCAATATCTCTATATTTCAACAACCTAGTGTACATTGAGGTCAGTGTTAAGATAAGATCCAAGTTATAGGTAAGCAGGCTTTGACAAATCCAACCTCCCCCCCCCCCCCCCGGGGACAGGCCCAGAAAAGACTTGAAAGGAAAGCTAGCCCAATGGACAATAATAATAAAAAGATTTGCTAAAGCTTGTTAGAAGTTACAAACCAAACAAATCTTTCATGATGAAACTCTCCCTCTTACTTTTTGTTACATTTTTCCTCTCTGCCTGATTAACTCCTATCGCTTTAGGGAGGAAAAGAAGCTCACTACATGCAGGTCAAGTTTCATATCTGATTTATTGATTGACAGTAAAAGATGTGTTTCAATACATAAAAAGTTACGTCACATTTAGGGTTAGCTAACAGGTCAGTCAGCATGTGTTAATTGCTTTTCACGCAGTGTGAACACAATGAAAGCATAGCTAATTTGAGGTCACAGATCATGTAACAAACTCAGATATCAGTTACACCCCATACCACCTTTGATGTACTGGGGTGTCTATGTCGCTTTTTCAAGAAGCGACGTCACAGCATGTACAATGACCCTCACACAGACTTGCCAGAAGCTGGCAATATCTCTACAAAACCTAATAGACAAATTATAATAGAAGAATTTGTCAAAGCCTGTTAAAAGTTAGGAACCAAACATTTATCCTAACAATGACCCTGGTGCAGAACTGATTGAATTTGGAGATATCTCATCAAAACCCAATAGACATATTATGATGACAGAATTTTTCAAGGCGTGTTAAAAGTTAGGAACCAAACTTTTATCCTCTAACAAAGACTGACCGCGTGTTTGGTCTAACGGTAAGAGCATCAGCCTCTCCCGCGGAAGGCCTGGGTTCGCTTCCCAGGTCAGGTCATACCAAAGACTCTAAAAAAGGAACCTACTGCCATTGTGCCTGATGCCCCGCATAAGCAATGTAAGTAGGGAAAACAATCCAGTGAGCCACAAATGGAAAAAAGGCTGTGGCCTGCTCGACTTGAACCAATAGGTTGGAAACTGGGCCGTTACACTCTATCTAACTTTAACTCTAACTCTAACAAGGACTTCTTGCAGGTATGATAGAATTTGGAGATGTTGCAATAAAGAAACAGAGTTTCATGAGTAACCCTTTTTTATCTCTATTTTCACAAAAATCTTGCAAATTTTTGCCATTTTTTTACCTCTGTAACTTCATCTGTCTGATCAGTGGATTTGATTTCAACTGTGACTTTGTTTCCATTCATCAGATATACATCTAAGCTCACATCTACTGGTTTTTCTCTCCTGGTTTCTCTCTGTGCTGTGAGGAGGAAGCCTTTAAATATGTCACCGTTGACTATTCTACCATCCTGGCTCACTGTGAATAGAAATTGATGCACTAGAAATTGACTGCTTGAAATAAAAGATGCAGTGAAAACTATTATATATTTAAGGCAACAAAGTACAGTATTACAACACACTTAATATCTACGTATTGTAACACAAACCCTTTGCAGAACCCCTGGGTAAGGTCAGCCAATGTTCCCTAGGAGAATGAAATACATTTGTGCTACACAACCCTCAGTTATGCAGTTGACCCAATATTACATAAACTTTGACACACTTTCTCCACAATATGATGCACCTACATATGATGCACCTTTTTCCTTTTTTCAAGACATTTTTTGGAAAAGCTTGACACACCCTTGCTTAAAACTTGGAAGAAAAAGAGGCACATTTGATTTGTTTACAAAATTCAACATTTTCTATGTCTACAGTACCATATTCATTGCCATCAAATTGGTATTTTTATGTACTCCTGGTGTACAGTAACAATATCCTGCTAAATATCTTCAATCCATATTTCACTTTCGACATGAGATACACTAATACTGTACACCTTCCAGGAATTCTCTTTCTATTCCCTAATTTAGGCTAACATCTTCCGAGCAGACAATTCATTTTACTGGACCCAATCTTTAGAACTCCCTCCCACTTATTTTTTGTGGAGAGTATCACTCTTTAAACATATATAAGAAATTCCTAAAAAAGCTTTCTGAATGAGAAAACGGAGCTAACTCTTCTTCCCAGATTCATTCTCTTCTTCCTAGTTTCCTTTCTCTGATTTTTCCTGTTCTTATTTTTCAGTAATCTCTTTCCTTTAAGACTGTAAACTTTGCCATTGTTATTATTTTTTTACGGAGGGCTCCTTTAGAAGCTCTATGGAGCTTTTCTGAGTTTCCTCCTGAGTCTCTCTTTAGTTTTGATTCATTGTACATATTATTTTCTGAATTGTGTTACATGTTAATCCAGAGAATGACTCAAATAAAAGTTGTCAAAACTCAAACTCAAAAAAATTTGACTTAGGAATGCCTGTGTCAGATGTGAGTTTTAAATTGGCGAGTGCATTAATTAACAACTGGCAATTAAACTTCTAAATTGCATGTTAAACACTAAGGAACCCCCCCCCCCCCTCCCTTTTCCCTTCCTGCTGATGGGGCTTTCATAAATTTACAAAACAACATTTCATCCTGAATCAATAGCCCTAGCTACCGTAAGAGTAACTCCAACACCTTCATGACCTGACTGGTCTTGTGCACCTTTGATCTGCCTTTGGTTGAAGATAGTGTCCCCCAAGTACTGCACTGCCAAATGACAGAATACATGTGACAATCAGCAATCCACTGGGATGTACTGTGGAGGAGTTACCAAATGTTATACAGTACTAAACAGGTAATTACTGAATGCCACTGAACTAAGCAGGCCTAAAAACCAATGAAATGATAGCAATATATCCTTTTCGCCTACAGTAGCTAGATGTAGTACTTACACTATGGATGGTTCAAGCAAAAAAGTACAGGAAACTGAGGTACTCTACTGTGATTTTGATGAAACCTTCAAAAATGGGTGACAACCTTGGGTCTCACAAGTGAATTAAAGAAACACTTCATTAAATGTCAAACAACATAAACACTTAGGCCTACAATGTGCAGTACTGGTTCATCCTAATCATATCAAATGATGACCTGAAGGCCTACAGTACCACAGTGGTGATTACACGACTTACAGTACTGTATCTTTGTACAATACAGCAGCTGAAAACTGTGTACGTAACTGTCCAATGACCATTGTTCACTTACAAATTGCTCATTTGGTCTACTGTACAGTGCTGTCAACCTACAATTCAGTAGTACTGATAAATACTGTACTGTATATCATGTTGCTGGATTTGAAAAGGACGTTTTCACCAATGTTACCCCAGAAACGAGAAAAGGGCTTTTTCTCGGGTGTATCCTGAAAAACTTTGGTGTACTTTGCAAACCCATCCTGCTGCTTCCGAACTACTGCAACCCCCACCATCACCACTTTCAACTGCTTCCTGCTCTAGACTGAGTCTCTGAGAAGTGCAGTAGTGGAACTGGTACACAAGCAGATTGAACCACTCATATTTTATCAACAAATTTCTGTCAATCTAATTGCTATCTTTTGTTTTGTTTTACAGTTTCTTCCCCATATCATAAGCAACTGAACCATGCTGCATTAAGTGAATGTTTTAGAGTTCAGCCGTCACCTCATATCTTTACCCACAGAGTTTTCACCAGCATGTTGAATTTCCCTGCCTATAAAAACTCTGTCCACACCTTCTTGCTTCAGTGAACAAAGGTCCATAAAAACCAGATAAGAAATGGCCCTACTGCTTGCCTTTCACACCTCGCAAACATTGGCACATCTGGCTGGTATTATTCAGCCTTTGTTCACATCTTCCTCTAGCTGCCTCTTGTCAAGTTTGTGGTTTCTTGGAACTTGCTTGAATGAGTTAAGCAGGAAGTCTGGTAAAATTTGATTACCCCACCAAACCTCCCTTTTGGTGGGGACTCGGGTGAAATAACTAATAGGGTAAGAAATTCCTCATGAGAGCTATGAATGTAGAGCAAGAGAGATTCCATAAATAGAACTGAGAATAAGTGTTGCAGGCCAAGCCAGCTCTGATAATACTTACAGTATGCTAGTTTTTAATATGGACATGGAAAATCCCATTGATTGCCAAAAACAATCCATTTGCCATTACAATTACATGCTGTAGGACATGATCACAGGGTCCTGTTTAAGACGGTGATTTCTTAATATTCTGTACAGCAAGAAATATTCCCTGAAACTTTCTCAAAATTATCACCTTAGAAAACACTCTGTCCATTCTACCATATGAAAATATGCGAGCCTGCTGAGGCACAGTAGTAACCCCCCCCCCCAAGCAACTGCTCTCACCAACTCTAAAATGGTCAATGGATGAGGCACTTAAGCATTAAAACAGTCTGGACCAACTACTCTCTGTAACATTACTGAGTGCCATTCGGTAGGCTATGTACAGTACAGTATGCAGGGGCTGTGGGGCAAAGTTTTCAACAAAATACATTAGCAGTGTTCTGTAAGTCAGCCCATAATGCCTACAGTACAGGGTACAGTATGGCAGAAAAAGTAGGGTTGGCTAATTTACCCCAGTCCCCCCCCCCTCCCCCATCTCTCTCCCTGGTACAGTATGTACATTCACAATTACAGAGATACCCATAGTATAGTACTGTAAAATTTGTACATGCAGTATGAGTACAGTATGGATCTTAAGTATCATACTGGTCAATAACATTTTGTTGGCTGGTTTTATATTAATTAGGAATAGGTGAGCCTGTACAGTACAATGCACTTGTGGTTACTGTAGAATGTACAGTCTGTGGTTGTTGCATACGTTCCTGGAAAAACAACTCAGTGGAATAAATTGGCTGGTTCTTTTAAAAGAAAACAATAGACTACAGTTCCTTGAAGGATTTTTTATTGTTATTTAGTTTCACACAGGGTTCGCGTTTTAGTGCGTCTGCGCGTCATAGACGCAAGGTTCTGTCTCTGGACGCACAGTTTATAAATTAGGCTTCTTCCGGCGCGTCCCGAGAAGTAAGCTTGGATGCAAAGAAATTTGGCTTCAGCCAGCATGGATATTCCCTGTTACGAAAAATTCTATGGGCTGATGCACAAGGTTTCCTTTTTGAAAGTTCTTAGTTCAATTCAATCTTTTACTAAAGACGGTTTGACTCCCCGATATCCTTACAAAAACACATAAAAACACTGTGCAGTGTGCACATATATACACATGGCCTCATGCCCCATATCAGCATGGAGTTCACTGACAGTCAGAACCAAACGCTATGACCCCAGCGTAACCCGATACGGAACCGTATTGATGTTTTACTACAAAGAAGGCAACCCGCAAAAAATATCGCTTGTTGCGCTGTGAAGGGGCTGGGCTTATTGCTTCATTCACAGTGCACCGTTCGAACGAACGCTGTCTCAGAAAACACATTGACTTAACTGTGTTGTTTTATCGCTTCAGATCCCTGTACAAAGCTAATGTACTTTAACGAAATGACTGACCACGTGTTGTAAACACTTTCCGTGACAAACGAAAAGGTACATAAATAGAAGAACGATCCCTACCCCTGCAATGGGAATGATCGTTTGACATTTTCCGCCACAACGCAGTAGTATTAAATGGAATTCGATTTAGAAGAGCACTCAAGGTGTATTCCTTGCTGTCTCGCAGAGGGAGCCGCGTAAGTTGCTGTACAAACTGTTCTGCACAAAACACATAGTACAGACTATCTAGCTGCAGTGTTTTGCCGATTTTTCAAATCCCCAAGCTTTGCATACATATCTGTGCACGTTTTGTACACTAATCACCTAGAATCTTGTGTAGTTCGGTGGTTATTATCTTGCATAAATTAAGTCATTCCCAGCATTCCTTCCGTAATACAGGACTTAAGCAATGTTGTCATATGACGTCATTGCAAACGAAAACAGTAATGCATGTGGTCTCTTGCAGCAAACTTCTTAGCCCACGCATGCACTAGACTTACGTTTTTACCGCCAAACAAAGCATCATGTTTTGCTGGGTGACATCATATGCATACTGTAAGATCCATTGCAAAATTTAAATTAGCCCTGGCATCTTGATTGGTTAAATTGTGCTGATTCTAGCCAGCCAATCACAACTCGCGCCTTCGCCTACGTAAGTGATTTAGTGTGTGAAAATACTCAGTCTCGAGATAAGTTTTCCCGTTGAGTTTGTGTTATATACGACGATCGCGCTTGTAATGCCGGCCGGCTAGCAAAGCCATACAAGCCCCGCGCCAAATCCACCTAGAAATGGCATCACAAATCTCTGCATGCGTGGATTTTTCAGAAATCGGACTTACGTGCATTTCAGTTGCAGATTCTTTTTAAACAAGACGTAAGTTTTGGACGAGAACTGCTAAAAATATCCAGGGATATTTATATCGGAAAAAACCATAAGATATGTTATAAGGGTACCCGGAACTGCTAAGATTACTTTGATTGCTTTACATGGGGTTCATTAAAGCGGGAGAGTAGCAGCTACTGTACAGTATATTAACACAAATACAACCCAGTACAGTAAAAGAATGCAATGTTCCGACATGATTGGGGGATGAAAACTAGACAGAGCATGATGTTGGCCTTTGAACTAAATTATCAAAGGGCATGTGACATGGACTGCAAACAAATGTACTGTATTAAGGGTTGATTTGTATCTCCAATTTTGAAGTGAAACTATTTCGCCTATAAAAATGACATCCCGTTCGTGAAACGAACGGAACTATTCCCGGAATTTTCCATCCTGAACTGGTTACGGTAATACGATATGCACTAAGGAAGGGCGGGCGCGTGCTAAAGTGACAAACGTGATTTCCCTCTTTTTAATAATCTGTTAAGTAATCGACATCGGGCTGATTGTTTAATTAAAAAATCGGTAATCGGGTATTAACTATTAGGCTATAGTATAATAGGTCGATACTAAAAAAAAAAAATTGAAATTTGTGGAATCAGCACCCTTCACTATACAGTATTACCAGGAAAGCAAACAGAAGCAGTGATGTCACATATTTTTTCTCTGAGATTATTGTATTCACTCTTACTTAGCACTATGGACTAAACTTTCAGCACCTACACATTGTAGTATTTAACTCAAGTACCTACAGGAGAAAATAGGGTTGAACATGAGGAAAAGTATAGACGGCGGGGAATTGGACCCTTTAAAATTCCTGGTGGACCCCTTAATTTTAATGTTTCATACTTTTAAGGGGTCCAAAAACCAAGGCTGGGACCCACTAAATTCGGAGCTCAGCGCTAACCCTGGTTTCACAGTACAGTATGTAAAGTACAGTATGTATGAGTAATGGAGTATAATAGCCTGTAGCCTAATGGACCCTTGAACATCAAAGCACTGAAGACAAAGCTATGCAGATGTTTCTGTCAGCATAACGTGTGTGACCCAGAAAAAAAAAAACAAGCTTGACAGCAAATTTTAAACAGTAAATCTCTGTAAAAACATATTCTCTGTGTCTCTGACTATGCACGAATGACAACACTGCAATGCTCGAGCCCTTACAAATCAATCCTGTTCACTTACTCATACGGAATTTCCTACCTTATAAGATATTTCACCCGTGTTCCCACCAAAAGTGAGGTTTGGTGGGGTAATCAAATTTTACCCGAATTCCTGCTTAACTCATTCAAGCACGCTCCAAAAAACCACAAGCTTGATAAAAGGCAGCTAGAGGAAGATGTGAGCAAAGGCGGATTAATACCGGCCAGATGTACAGTACCACCACTGTTTGTGAGGTGTGAAAGGCAAGCAGTAGGGCAATTTCTTATAGATCTGGTTTTTGCTGACCTTCCTTCACTGAACCAAAAAGGTGTGGCCAGGGTTTTTATAGGCAGGGAAATTCAACATGCTGATTTTAATACAGTACCTGCTTGAATGTACCTTTCCAGTTTGTCTTTCCTTTCATTCTTCTGTGCAGCAGTGAGAGCCAAAAGCTTTTTGGGAGGGAACCTATCACATCCATAGAAAGTATTCCCAAATTCCTTCTTCAGTTGCTCGTGAAAGTCATGCAGTTGTGAATAACGGACAGAGCAATGGAAGACTCCATTTACATGTAGGTTGTAACTCTGGAAATAACAAAGAAAACAATTGACAAGTCCAGTGAAATGTGACTTTGGCCAGTTCAATCATGGACATGAGTATTGCATATCAACTCATTTAACATTCTGTCCATTTCAGATGTACAGTAAGCATACCAGGAGACTAGTATTTCTGTTCCAGTACATAAAAAGCTACAGTACATGATTTAGCAGCATAATGTCTCCTCTTACATTCAAGTCGAGTCCTACAGTACTGTACAGAACTGTATATCAGGCCAAGGTACAGTGGGAAAAGTGTTCCATCTCCAAAAGGTCATTACTGTGCAAATAAAACAGGCCTATGTACTACAGTATCATTGTTGGTGTCAGGATCTGATGCTCTACAATCTAAGGTGTCCGTGTTTTGCCCTATAAGGGGCTGATGCAAATTACACTCACTGGGCAATAAGATGTAGGAACAAATTATAATACTGCACAATATGTGTATGATACAGTAATCCATATTCGGAGGGCATATCATGCATCTGTGCAAGGGCTGGTATGTGCCCACATGTCTACAGTAGCTTCTAGAGTATAGTAGGTCTACAGTACTGTGTAGTCACTGAACATGACTGTAATCTGTGCAGGCTTCTAGTCACTCAGTTAACTGTACAAACATGCTGCATACTGTATATTATGTATAATAACTGCAATCATTTATTCCTCAGCTGCATCATGATTTGTTTTTACTTGCACTGGTTGCTTTGTGGTTGTTTGGTTTGTGGTTTTGTCTGTATTTCAACTTAGTTCCTACAGTACAGTAGTTGCACTTTTTGTTGGTTGTGTTGCCCTTGTTGACTTCTTTTATTTGTTATCTGTGCACTCTGTGATGGCTGTCTTAGCCTTTTGGAGTTGTCAACTGAAGATTATTATATTATATAGAACCCCTTGTTTGGTCTAACGATAAGAGCATGGAAGGCCCCGGTTCGATGCCCAGGTCTAGTCATACCAAAGACTGAAAAATGATTGTGATGATTATCAGCAAATAAACTTTTTGGAGCTCCATTTTATGCCTGATTTTATGTGTAGATTAAGTCTGTTCATGCAAAAAATATGCGGTAAGAATTTAGAATCACATGAAATACTGCAAATTTGTAAATACAATGATGGGGGCAACTCTCAAAGCTTGTTAGAAAATCTGAGACAATATATGAGAGTGATATATCTGTGTTACCTTTTTTGGAAGTGGCTAGAAGTTCACAGTACATGAAGAACTGTGAACATCTAGCCACTTTCAAAAAAGGTAACACAGATATATGGGCGCTGGCAGGTATTGTAATCAATGAGTGACGTTATTTCATCCTGCAGTTGTGATTGGATATTTTAGCGGAGAAAAATTGTGGCTACATTTGTGGCGCTAAATTATTAGCATACAGCATACCTGTAATTTAGTATACATATGTAGATATCTACAGGGGCAACACAACCAGGGCCCACATGTTAACATTCATGCAACTTTGCATGGAAAGACCATTCTCACTGGTACTGTACCTTTATCTTAGCGTGTGACAGAGCCGTACTCTACGACATTGTAGATATAACCTAGAGATTTTCTGGGCTGGGTTGAAATTTAAATCATCTTTAAGTAGGCTGTGAAATGTGTTATGGGCAGGTTAAAAGGCAATCCATGAAAAAAATGTGGTCTGGAGGTTAGGCAGGGGTTAAATTTTAAATTCATTGAAGATTGTCATGCATCTACGGCATTCTCAGACTTTCTCTGCATGGACTGTATTTGGATTTAATGTTTCCTTCCAAGACTTAGACCTTGGACTGATATCTGGAGGTAAGAACATATACTGTAATTAAAGCTTCATAAAAATAACTTAATTCCTGTCACTGACTTTCAGGCTCCCATTTAATACATGTACCATGCATCGCATATATTCAGAGTGTTCTTGTAACTCGGTCTAAACGTGTGATAAGCGTGGGATATTTGGAGTGATTTAGGGCAACAACTTTATATGCAAAATTCGCCATAAACAATATCTGAAATCAAACCTTTCAAAAGAGAACTCAATGGTAGCCTGATCTATTCTCAATATTGAAGGGATGGGGTCAGGCATTTAAATCCATTTTTTTTCAAAACATGATCCCTGGAGATCGCCGCCCATGAGACTACGTCATCACTAAAGTTTTTGTAAATATTATCGTGAGCCGGTATTGTGCAAGCTGCCTTATAAACACTATTATAGTACACTTAGTCTTTAATTAAAGTGTACCTCAAGTCAAAACATTCAAATACATATCAAAGAGCATGAAAAATGATTTCCAACAGTCCAAGTCCCATCTTCAAAGGACATTCCTGAGCTTGGATATAAAATGTTGAAATTCATTCACTCAAGTTAAAATGGCATATTGCGCAATAATTTGTGATGTCGTTGTTGTACTACTCAAATTACAATCTTTGTATTTCATTGTTTTTCTGAAAGTTACTTCAATCACATAGGAAATAACAACTTTTGTTTTGCTTACTAGTAAAAAGGGATTGCGCAGGTTCCCGCTGTAGAGCAATATAGGTGTAGACCGATGCTTCACATAGGTTTGGCAAGTTGGCAAACGTCACCCTAGCCTGCGCATTAAAAAAACTTTTTTGGTCGTGCACACAACGCATATACAACATTGCATCAAGGAGCAATTTGTTTTTGAAATTTTGATTAGTAGTTTTGCTACTCATTATTCAGAATTGATTAGCAATCCCCCAGAAATGATTAGCAACTTTTTATATTGACATTTCCTAGCTGTATATACTTTAACAGCAGCTTGTAAAAAACTACAGAATCCAAGACTGAAGGGTAGGTATGATATTACAGGTACTGAAACATCATGCGTTATGAGTCCATATGACCCGTATCACGTATGCAGTATAACTACACTCAGGCCAAAAAAATCCCTTAGATGTCTCCAAGGCAATTTCTGTACAGCAGATCTAGAGGGCCAGGTCAAAAACGCGGAAACGCGGGAATCCTGGAAACCGCGGAAATCGAAAAACCGCGAAGGTTGTCCAAAAAACTGTCCGTGGTTTCCGCGTTTTCGACCTGGCCATATGGCCAGGTCGAAAACGCGGAAAAAGTTACCTCTTTAGGAATTACAGGAAACTTCTCCACGAGAGAGCCAAAAGTGTTGCAGAAATTAATAATATGTAATAATATCTGGGTTTAAGTCAAATGACAGAGACTGATGAAGGGCCGAGATACTCATAATTTCAGAGTTACAAACTGCCACGCAATTTATATCTCAGGTTACTAAAATGGGTCTCATGGCTTTTGTTGCACTGAATAGGAAATGCTACCAGTGATAAAAGAGTTTTCGCTTAGGTCTACCATGTGTTAAACACTTTTCCGCGATTTCCGCGTTTTCGACCTGACCATATGGCCAGGTCGAAAACGCGGAAAAAAGTTACCTCTTAAGGAATTATGAGAAACTTCTAGACGAAAGAGCTAAAAGTGTTGTGGAAATTGATAATATGTAACAATAATTGCGTTTAAGTCAAATGACAGAGTCTGATGAAGGGCCGAGATACTCATAATTTCAGAGTTACAAACTGCCACGCAATTTATATCTCAGGTTACTAAAACGGGTCTCATGGCTTTTGTTGCACTGAATAGGAAATGCTACCAGTGATAAAAGAGTTTTCGCTTAGGTCTACCATGTGTTAAACACTTTTCCGCGATTTCCGCGTTTTCGACCTGGCCATATGGCCAGGTCAAAAAAGCGGAAATCGCGGAAAAAGTTACCTCTTTAGGAATTACAGGAAGCTTCTCCACGAGAGAGCCAAAAGTGTTGCAGAAATTAATAATATGTAATAATATCTGGGTTTAAGTCAAATGACAGAGACTGATTAAGGACCGGACCTGCTCATAATTTGTGAAATACAAACTGCCATGCAATTTTCATTTCAAGATACTAAAATGGGTCTCATGGCTTTGTTGCACTGAATAGGAAATGCAGCGAGTGATAAAAGAGTTTTCGCTTAGGTCTACCATGTGTTAAACACTTTTCCGCGATTTCCGCGTTTTCGACCTGGCCATATGGCCAGGTCGAAAACGCGGAAATCGCGGAAAAAGTTACCTCTTTAGGAATAAGAGGAAACTTCTCCACGAAAGAGCCAAAAGCGTTGCGGAAATTGATAATTAGGGAATAAAGTCAATGGTGCCCATGTCTCTACATCAGATTCGAACAGGCTATGACGTCACGCATATGGGCTGAGAGACCCGAGGCGAAGCCGAGGGTCTCTGCCTATATGCGTGACGTCATAGCCTGTTCGAATATGATGTAGAGACATGGGTACCATGACTTTATTCCCATTCATAAATACTTTAATTTCGAGAAGTTTAGAAGGGAAAAGGCTTTCTTTTTTATGAATTTTCCATTGATCATCAATTATTCTCCTTAATTTGGCTTAAGTTTCACGAAGTGCTCGTACAGGTGTACGTTACCATGACATTGACATTGAATAGCGTAGCGAGAAGCTGTATTAATATTACTGCAATGCACAGTAGAGTAGCTAGCTAGCTACACGCTACCTTCGTCGCTTGTACGTACCGTATGTACACAGTCATGACTCATAGTCATACAATGATACAGTCATAGGCCTTCCTTTTGCCGTCTATTTGACTAATAAGTTATATTCTGGAAGTCTTGAACGAGGTCATATTTGGAACGATTTATCTCTTGGATTTGGGACTATAGTCGTGAATAGTTCCACTAAAATTATATACTAGCTCGAGGATCTGTGGTTTGGTTTATATTGCTCACTGTGACGTTTGACTTTGACAACGTCCTGCTATACGTTGTTGAACACTGACTAAACAACTAACGTTAGGCTAACATAACGTTAGACCTAGCCTTTCAACTTAGGGTTACGTTGTTTTCGAAATGAGGCCGAGTCAGTAAACTAGCTTGACCTTTTTGAGTGGAACTTTATGGAACCAGAAATACTTGCCTTTACTAACGGTGGCTGTCGCTATTCCTAAAGTTTTCATTGCAGAGAGAATCTATCACAATCTTGATGACGTTGTCGATGCAGTAAGCGGGCTACTTGGGCCGGCTGAGGCTCTTCTTAATATTATCACATCTGCATTTCCTTTGGCGATTCTGGTGCTAAATTTCCTAACATAGGCCTAGCTAATGGTGCACAGAATACTTGACCAAGCCTTATGTATGGAATATGCGAGATGGGCTTTTAAGGTTAGTGAGTAACGTTATACTCGGACACTCATTTCAAAACTGCTTTTTTTCATCGCCCCAGAGAGGCCTGAGGTTTCGAGTCTAACTGAGGTAGGCCTAGGCCTAGGAAGTCATGTAGTCCTACTTATATGTCTTTTTCTCATCAACAGCGTACCATATCAATATTTACACGATCGGGGTCTAAGCCTAGCCTAGGCCTAGGCCCTTTGTGGACTTTGAAACACTAACAAGACCTTCACATAATATTCTCTGAATTAAAGGTCTGAAATCTGATTAGGACCTAATTTATTCGTTTCAATGTACACACAACATTGCGGTCAACCAAATATGTTTACATTTTAAGTTGGACAGTTATGGGGTAAATTACAGTCGTATGTCTTAATTGCTTAAAACGTCAGACACCATTATGAAGTAGTTGGGCTAGTATGTGTGCTATGTATGTGACCTAAAACTATGTAGTCAAGCCTACATATACCTTGTGTCAGCAAAGCTGTGTTTATGGTCATGTTGATCAAAAACTTTCTCTCCATACACCCTATGTCTCTACACTGGATTAGAACATGGGTAACTGACCAATCACAAGCCAGCATTCTCAAAAAGTATTTATGAATATGTAATAATATCTGGGTTTAAGTCAAATGACAGAGACTGATTAAGGACCGGACCTGCTCATAATTTGTGAAATACAAACTGCCATGCAATTTTCATTTCAAGATACTAAAATGGGTCTCATGGCTTTGTTGCACTGAATAGGAAATGCAGCGAGTGATAAAAGAGTTTTCGCTTAGGTCTACCATGTGTTAAACACTTTTCCGCGATTTCCGCGTTTTCGACCTGGCCATATGGCCAGGTCGAAAACGCGGAAATCGCGGAAAAAGTTACCTCTTTAGGAATAAGAGGAAACTTCTCCACGAAAGAGCCAAAAGCGTTGCGGAAATTGATAATATTTAACAATAAATGCGTTTAAGTCGAATGACAGAGACTGATGAAGGGGCCTGCTTATAATTTGATAGTTACAAACTGTCATGCAGTTTTCATCTCAAGATACTAAAACGGGTCCCATGGCTTCTGTTACACGGAATAGGAAATGACACGAAATTGATAAAAGAGTTTTTGCCTAATTCTACCATGTTTTGAACCCTCTTCCGCGATTTCCGCGTTTTCGACCTGGCCATATGGCCAGGTCAAAAATGCGGAAATCGTGGAAAAAGTCCCAATTTAGGAATTACAGAAAACTTCTCCACGAAAGAGCCAAAAGCGTTGCGGAAATTGATAATATTTAACAATAAATGCGTTTAAGTCGAATGACAGAGACTGATGAAGGGGCCTGCTTATAATTTGATAGTTACAAACTGTCATGCAGTTTTCATCTCAAGATACTAAAACGGGTCCCATGGCTTCTGTTTCACGGAATAGGAAATGATACGAAAATGATAAAAGAGTTTTCGCTAATCGGTGATTCCATTTGTTTGGGTACCAAGGGTGCATACGGGGCATTAAATGGTAGTCAGTATTTTTGTCGGTGTATGTCGGTCATCCTTATGTTTTTATTATCATAAAGTTGATGAATTAACTACAAAAATATTCAACATTTTTTTAAACGATGAAATTATGAGGGCAAAATGAATCAAAATTAGCACATTTTAGGAGCAAAAAGTGTGACATTTAAACTTGTCATTCCAAAAACTGGCTTGCCCTTATTTGTAGGTTTAATTCAGTAATGTCTTTGAGATATAATACTGACGAAATATCCATTTCAACTGTTAAAGGGGATGTCTATGCAAAACTTAAATTTTCAAATGTGAAAGAGGAATCAAATCTTCACATTGTAGTGAAAGTTCCATTCAAATCGGACATGTATTTCTCGAGATACCAGTAAATGAAGTCAGTAGTTTTTAGTTTCAAAATGAGTTTGAGGGCAGCAGAGCTTATATCACTTCCTCACATTGACAAGGAATGATTTGTTTCCTTTTGTTTTATCAGACTGTTGTGTTGACCTTGACGTTAATAGGAACAGGACCTCCCTGTGGGAATGCAAAGCTTATAAAATACGCACATCACCTATGCAATCACATTTTAATAATATGTGATTGTTGAGGAAAAACCCAACTCTAAAGTTTAAAGAAAAGCAAAAGACTGTGCACTAACATGGGGATATGATGTCATTCTCATAAGTGCTTGCTTCAAGTTCACTTTTTGTTGAAAATCTGAAAACTTCACGTGCGCATATCTTGAGAACCACTTATCGGATTTCAATGCAAATTTCACCAAAATGCTTAGAATAAGCACCCCTCTTACATATCAAATCCTGTTGTGACCTTAAACCCTTCTTTTGAACTATTTTTTGCCCGAAAGTTTTACATTAACTCTGCCTTAGGGGCCCGATAAAACTTTGTTCCCAGTGTAAATTTTCATGTCCTCATTTACTCGGGGAACATTGGCATCAAGGTCGTCGCAAGCAATGGAGGGATGTGGGGGTGTCTCACCCCGATAATTCGTCAGAGCGACGATGGTTGGAAAATCTGAAATTCCAGTTGGAATTTTCTCATACCGTCGCTCTACTACCAACTGATGGGATGGGTGGCGCCCCACTTTGAGAGTCGTCAACCTCGTCATCTTAGACCCATTCCACCTGGCATTCATGCTTCATGCTTTAGTTGGGATAACATCCAGCCCGTCGGAACTTGGGACCATGACACCCCCAAACATGAGGCTCTAGCGACGGTCCTGATTGGCACTATACTTATGGGATATTGTCCATACAGATTTTTAGATTCCCTCAGCTCTGGTGGATTATTAAAGTTTGTGCATGGTCTTAAATATGAAAAAAGTTTGAACTGTTGAAGCCTGAATTCTCGCAAACATGGGAAAATGGCATTTGCAAATGTTGACAGACCGTATTTATGTCCCCTGGAAAATTCACGTTGTGAAACTTTGCATTGAAGAAAAAGGTATATCCTAAACATGTGTTTTTACCGATTTGGCCTGGCAATTATTTCTCCATTGACTTTTGGTATGCAGTGTATGCCACTTTTCAACTTCTTCAAATTTCCGAATTCAACACAGTTCCAGTTTCATGTCCCCGTCGTGCTAATTTCCACCGACGGGGAACAGATTTCTGGACCACGCTGCGATTTCACTCACAAAACTTAATATGATGGTTGTAACTGGCAAATTATTGACTCTTTCAGCTTCACATTGTCCAAAATTTTAAATGAGGTTTATAAATGTTTTGTAAAATATCCAGATGACTTAAATGCGATTAATGCATTATTTATGTCCCCTTTGCACGGGGAACAAATGATTTGCTAAATGTGGCAGTTCAGAAAATGTACGAAACTCAGCAAACCATAAAAATGACTCACCCAAAACCATTTTTAATAAATAATTTGATTACCAAAAAAACAAAAAGATAATTCCTTTCACATCTCAAATTCTAATTCACGGATTTGGCTCCAAAATTGTCGTGTCACAGGTTGGTACCCTTATTTATGGAACCACCCTTATGCATTTCATGCGTGAAACAATTTTCCGCGATTTCTGCATTTTCGACCTGACCATCGAGCCTTTACTTTTTCCTATTCAGTGCAACAAAAGCCATATGACCCATTTTAGGAGTTTGAGATGAAAATTGCATGGCAGTTTGTAACTCTCATATTATGAGCAGGTCCGGTCCTTAATTAGTCTCTGTCATTTGACTTAAACCCAGATATTATTACATATTATTAATTTCTGCAACACTTTTGGCTCTCTCGTGGAGAAGTTCCCTGTAATTCCATAAGAGGTAACTTTTTCCGCGATTTCCGCGTTTTCGACCTGGCCATATGGCCAGGTCGAAAACGCGGAAATCGCGGAAAAGTGTTTAACACATGGTAGACCTCAGTGAAAACTCTTTTATCACTCGTAGCATTTCCTATTCAGTGCAACAAAAGCCATGAGACCCGTTTTAGTAACCTGAGATGAAAATTGCGTGGCAGTTTGTAACTCTGAAATTATGAGTATCTCGGCCCTTCATCAGACTGTCATTTGACTTAAACGCAATTATTGTTACATATTATCAATTTCCACAACACTTTTAGCTCTTTCATCTAGAAGTTTCCTGTAATTCCATAAGAGGTAACTTTTTCCGCGATTTCCGCGTTTTCGACCTGGCCATATGGCCAGGTCGAAAACGCGAAAAATCGCGGAAAAGTGTTTAACACATGGTAGACCTTAGCGAAAACTCTTTTATCACTCGTAGCATTTCCTATTCAGTGCAACACAAGCCATATGACCCATTTTAGTAACCTGAGATATAATTTGCATGGCAGTTTGTAACTCTGAAATTATGAGTATCTCGGCCCTTCATCAGTCTCTGTCATTTGACTTAAACCCAGATATTATTACATATTATTAATTTCTGCAACACTTTTGGCTCCCTCGTGGAGAAGTTTCCTGCAATTCCTTAAGAGGGAACTTTTTCCGCGTTTTCGACCTGGCCATATAGCCAGGTCGAAAACGCAGAAATCGTGGAAACTTGTTTAACGCATGGTAGACCTAAGCGAAAACGATTTATCACTTTCGTATCATTTCCTATTCAGTGTGACAAAAGCCATGTGACCCTTTTTATAATCTTGAGATGAAAATTGCAAGGCAGTTTGTAACTCTCAAATTATGAGCAGGTCCGGTCCTTAATCAGTGTCTGTCATTTGACTTAAACCCAGATATTATTACATATTATTAATTTCTGCAACACTTTTGGCTCTCTTGTGGAGAAGTTCCCTGTAATTCCATAAGAGGTAACTTTTTCCGCGATTTCCGCGTTTTCGACCTGGCCATATGGCCAGGTCGAAAACGCGGAAATCGCGGAAAAGTGTTTTACACATGGTAGACCTGAGCGAAAACTATTTTATCACTTTCGTATCATTTCCTATGCAGTGCAACAAAAGCCATGAGACCCGTTTCAGTAACCTGAGATGAAAATTGCGTGGCAGTTTGTAACTCTCAAATTATGAGTAGCCGGCCCTTCATCAGTCTCTGTCATTTGACTTAAAACGCATTTATTGTTACATATTATCAATTTCCACAACACCTTTGGCTCTTTCGTGGAGAAGTTTCCTGTAATTCCTAAAGGAGTAACTTTTTCCGCGATTTCTGCGTTTTCGACCTGGCCATATAGCCAGGTCGAAAACGCGGAAATCGCGGAAACTTGTTTAACGCATGGTAGACCTAAGCGAAAACGATTTATCACTTCTGTATCATTTCCTATTCAGTGTGACAAAAGCCATGTGACCCTTTTTATAATCTTGAGATGAAAATTGCATGGCAGTTTGTAACTCTCAAATTATGAGCAGGTCCAGTCCTTAATCAGTGTCTGTCATTTGACTTAAACCCAGATATTATTACATATTATTAATTTCTGCAACACTTTTGGCTCTTTCGTTTAGAGATTTCCGGTAATTCCTAAAGAGGAAACTTTTTCCGCGATTTCCGCATTTTCGACCTGGCCATGTGGCCAGGTCGAAAACGCGGAAATCACGGAAAAGTGTTTTATGCATGTTACGCCTAAGCCCCTTTATCACTTTCGTATCATTTCCTATTCAGTGTAACAAAAGCCATGTGACCCATCTTTCCGATCTTAAGATAATTATTGTGTAGTAGTTTGAAGCTCAAACTGTGAGTACGAACTAAACCAAACCAAACCCAACACTACCCAACAATCCGAACAACAATTCCAATCAACCAAACCCAACAAAACCCAACCAACCGAACCAAACCTGATCAGGTTTGGAGCATTTTTAGTTAGTTTTTATCCATCACTTTACTGCATGCATGTACGCTTTGCGTTAAAGCTGCCGTTAACAATATCGTAAAGTGAAACACGTATCAGAACTTCCAGTCACTGTAGCACGGACCAGTTTCAACACTGGACCAGTTTCCATGTGTGTATCCAGGGAGCTACAACTCCTTAGTGTATCCAGCAGTGCGCTACGGTAAATCCCATTCACACATGCAGTACCAAGGTCATATGGATTATGTTAAGCATCCAGTTTGTGGTGTGAGCTGATGTCAATTAATTGGCACAGTATGCTTTGGCATTCGCTCGCACAAGTTATGTATGTTGTGCCGTGTAATGCAGGCTAGACTATGTTACCTCGGAAGACTCCACATCGGCAGTGCATCCATAACATTTCCGTTCTTAGCAATGAGCTATAGTAGAATTACAGCATGTATCGCACTTTGTATAAGACTCTAGTTCTATTGCAGGACTGCAAGAAAAACTTTCCGCGTTTTCGACCTGGCCATATAGCCAGGTCGAAAATGCGGAAACCGCGGAAACCGCAGACAGTTTTTTGGGCAACCTTCGCGGTTTTTCGATTTCCGCGGTTTCCGCGATTTCCGCGTTTCCGTGTTTTCGACCTGGCCGATCTAGAGGACATTTTATGGGATCTCCTCAAAATTTTTCTATACTTTTTGCTTTGCTACCTTTAATTTGGAAATGTCTGTTTGTCAATTCAATGACCAAATTAAAGCCATAAAAATAAATTGTCTATGACACTTCATCAATAGCTCATTCAGTTGGATTGGTTTGTACCCAATCTTAGTAAGCCTAACAAAATGCATCCTCTTTATCCCATTCATAGTCCTAGCTGCTAAGCATCATTTTAGAACAGGAGCAGTGGTATGACATACAGACATATGAAAGCAACCAATTAGAGAATAGTGCCATCTTTCATTGACATTCATAAGATGCACCATCCTTAGTCCTCTTCATCATGACTGTCCAAATTGTCACTGGGTTCTTCCTTTTTCGCTGATTTCCCTAAAATTGGGCCACCCATTAGGCAGAAGGCTGCCTCTACACAATTAATACCCGACACCCCACTTTTTGTTCAAAAAGTGATGTTACAGCAAGGTCAACCCGACTTCCTATTATCAGCTTTCTGTCAATAGTAGCTGCCATGTCCAGCACTATGTAAACAAAGAGTCTCATTGAAAACCTTATTCATAAAGCCAGAGACTGTTTAATCAGTGCAAGCTAAGTTTGCGACCAGAGCTGCCTCAGCAGAACAGGACAATACTGTAGGTTTATCTTTTTGGACACATGTAGCCTGGTTGTGCTGCCACTGAAGGGTGATGAATTGTGTAAACAAACATTGCCCAGACTTCATAGAGGTAGCTTATGCCTAATGCACTTACTTGAAATGACATACTGACTACTGTACCAATTAGTCTACCCACACCAAAGCTCCATCTCCTAAAATGTACAGTACAACCAAGCAGAGTAACTGCCGATGTGAAGAATCAAGCTAATCCTATAGGACAGAGATTCACCCCAAAATGTCCAAAACATTTCACCCACTTTAACCTAATACAGATGAAAAAAGAGGTCATCAGCTTAATTAATTTAGTAGCTTTTAAAACTTATGATAATCTGAGCAAGTTTTGAGGCTTCTTAAATCCTTTCATAAGTTGTTGAAAATGTGAACCTATGATCTCCTCAGCCTCCCTTAAAATCTGACTTAAAGACAGTACACTAGTACATTCCACTGTACAGGTACAGTATTCCCTTCTCAAGGTAGCCAGCCCAAAACGTAGTAGCTGATAGGCATACAAAATTATCTAGATAACATTCACTTCATTAAATGGTTTCATGGCATGTGCCAAATACTCAAACTAAGCCCTGCCTTATATTTTTAAAAACTTTACTTAAGCAATTTCCTTGTACGATATGTTTTCCTTCAGAGTTGCTTGTTTTGGCTCCCGTGCTATCCTAACAAGGTTTTATATTAAGATTTCTGAGCCTAGCCTAGTCTCGGGGACAAACTTGCATTGATCGGCAGTTGCCGATTTGAAATGCGGGTGTGGCTTGGTCCAAAGTTTCTTTGCATCCAGTAGAACCGTGCAGAACGGAATCGTGAGTTATAATGCAACATGAACAAAAGCAGGAAATATTTACGCAGTGATTTATAATTTCAAACCATGTTTACAGCCTTAAATATTCACACTTTTTAGGAGTTTAAACAGTGATTTGAGAATGTAGAACATGTTTGACTGAGAATAATGTGAAGATTGATCGACAGCAAAAGTCTCCTGTCATTACCAAAATAATCAAGGGCAAAACCAGTTGCTTTCCGCGGATTTTGCCTTCGATGCCGATGTACGTACTGTAGTAGTAAACAATGCATCTCCTGCGGAGCGAGTTCATGAGTTTAAACTCTTGAAAGCGTAAAATTAATGTGATTTTATTTGGAAACAAACATAGTTTGTGGAGCAAGTACGGGGCCAATTTTTTTGTTCTGCATGATCAGTTTTCATGACTTCCAATTTCTGGTTTTATTTTCTCCTAACATTATTTCGTTCTGTGAACATTCAAAATGACACAATACCTGCTGAAATTTTGCATCGCAAGTCTACTATTTAAGATCGAATGATGTATCGCAATTATCAATTTTTCCTTGTTTTTGCATCGCAAATTGTGATGCGAACCCGAACAAATTTCTCCCTGTGCATAGACTAATAAACAGTTTAACAAGGCGGTCCATTAAGAGGTGCAGATTGCAAACTTTGCCTGAAGTGCAAATAGTTCAAATCCATGTCTTCTTATCTGTCCTGCAATGAGAAAAAAGGCCCTTCATCACAGTGCATGCAATTCCAGTGAGAGGTACAGACCGATTGGAAATGATATTGGAAATGCAAATACAGTATAATATCCCCACAAGACATAGGTCTACACTGCGTACGAACAGTGTTAACCTGCCGGGTGCCCTGTCTCGTCGAAAAATAGAACAGCTGAAGTAGCAAGTATTCACTCAGTCCGTCCCCAGATGCTCATATTGACAAGCACAGGTACGTAGCCACAGGATGGGGGGGCTGGGATATTGGGGTAAGTATGGGTTGAAATTTTATTGCTATGGAAGAATGGAACACACATACAAACTACTTGAGCAACGTACCAGTACCGCACATATATGCCCCTGTTTCATCTGTAACAGTGAATTCATGTCAAAAATTCCACCATTTTGCATCTTAGCCCTCTCAGATAGGCAAAAATTTCCTAAGGAGAGGGTTATCACCCTCCCCTTAGACGCCTCCCCCAAGACGGCAATCACCAGTTGGTTGTGCCCCCTGAAAGCCGCGCCCTTGCTAGGGCCCTGGACAAGCATGAACTAAATACAGAGAAAGACAAACTTTTACACTGTAATATTGTCATCAATATAAGTTTAACTAATGTTAATGTTTGATGTGGTTTTTAATTTATGAAAGAATATATGAAAGTCTTTTTTGCATTTAACATTAACTACAGAAGTATTCGTCCAGATTAATTTCAAGAAATATCATTACCTATGAGTATTTAACGTTCTTTAGAACTGTGGTTATTTGCATGATAGGGAGGATGAAGGCGTGTGAGCCCCTCGGCAAGAAAGAGTATATCCCTGTTTTCCCAAAATGAGTTTGGTGATCATGGGCAGAGGCCTTATAAAGAGAGTGTGGAGTCAGTATTTCACCAAACCAGGCCCCACCTCATGATCTCAGTGTTATCTTCCCAGTGATGAAAAACCTTGTCACGGTACATTACAGGAAAAATTTTTAATCTCCAAGTTTGAGGTACCAATCTCCAAGTTTTGTTATGAAAATCTCAAGATTTGCTATTTTGGAGGTTGGCATGTCTGATAACATTACAGTAGTTCCACATCTAGGGCTAGGCCTACAGTAGATGCATGTTCTTAAATAGGGCGGGGTTTGTGCCGCCAATTGCGTCATGAAAGTCAGACCTGACATATTGCGGCCTTTTTCGAAATTCGATTTTGACGGTTTTCCTTCAAATATCATTTATGCCAAATTGTAGGCCTAGGCCCAGTATTTCCACTAAGCGGCTATGATGCAATTTTGACGCAATGACTTAAATCGATTTGACGCAGTGATGTTTGTGGTGAAAAATAAAAAAAGAGGGTTTCATTTTGCTCCCAGGTAAATAATCGGCATCAGTAAAATTCTGCCATCCAACCGATTATTTGCACACTGGAAAAAGGGGCTAAAATGTACATGAGACTTGCTCTTTGTTTCATTAATTCCCGTAAATACTCAATTCTTTATCTTCCCGCCAAAACGGGATACATTGATAATCACAAACGTATTAATTTTACCCCGGCCATAGGAATGATCGTTTGATATTTACTGTTATAACCCTGTAGTATAACCTGGAATTAGATTTAGAGTTGCAATCAAGGTGTATTCCTTGCAGTCTCGAAGAAAGTACTGCGTAAGTTGCTGTACAAACTGTTCTGCACAAAACACATTGTGCAGACTACGGAGCTGCAGTGTTTCATCGTTTTTTCATCTCCCACATATGTGTGCATGTTTTGTACACTTAGCACCGAGAATCTTGTGAAATTAGGTGGTTATTATCTTGCATAAATTAAGCTATTCTCAGCATTCCTTCCAAAATGTTATTTACAGTAGGACTTAGGGGATGTTGTCGTAAGACGTCATTGCAAACGAAAACAGTGATGCACGTGGTCTCATGCGGCAAACTTCTTGGCCCACGAATGCAGTAGACTTACGTGCGTGTCCGCTTTTACCGCCAAATAAGGCATCGTGTTTTGCTCGGTGACATCATATGCATGTGATCCATTGCAAAATTTAAATTGAACCCTGCATTGCCATTGGTTCAATTGCGTTGATTCTAACCAGCCAATCACAACTCGCACCTTCGCCTATGTGATTTAGTGTGTGAAAATACTCGGTCTCAAGACAACTTTTCCCATTGAGTTTGTGTTACGAAGATCGCACTTCCCATGCTCATATTGCCGGCTAGCACAGCCGGGCGAGCCCCATGGTAGAATTCACCAAGAATTTGCAGCACAAATCTCTGCGTGCATGGATTTTTTCAGGGATCTTACTTACGTGAATTTCAGTTGCAGATTCTTTTTAAACAAGACGTAATTAAGTTTTGGACAAGAACTGCTAAAAATATACGTGGATATTTATATCCGAAAGGAACCATAGTATACATTAATTGGGTGCAACTGTTTTGCTGCCCCGAACTGCTAAGATTATCATGATTGCTGTACATGGGGTTCGTTATTAAAAGCGGGATAGCAGCTACAGATCATTAACGCAACTACAACCCAGTACAGTAAAAGGATGCAAATATTCTGAAATGGTTGGGGGATGAAAAATAAACAGAACACGATGTTGGCCTAAAGGCCTGTATACCCGAGCAACATTTGCAAAACATTCCCCAAAACATTTCCAAATCATCCACCTGCAACAAATCCAAAACATGCTTGTTTTCCGTTTGTTGCACAGTGTAGGTCCAGGGTATACAGCATGTTTTGAAAATGTTTTGGAAATGCTGCAAAAGAAATGTCCTGTCAATTCTTTTCAAAACATTCTCAAAACATTTTCAAAATGTTTTCAAATTTTTTTTAAGGTACGTTCACACTTGTCCGGCAACGGCAACGGCAACGTCAAAAATATCCCACACAATAGAAAATGAAAGACTGTTCACACTAGCACGGCAACAGCAATGCGGCAATCCGGCAATCCGGTAAAAATGTGTCCGGCAAAAAAGTTATCGCACATGGAGTGATTCAACGCCATTTGCCGTACGGCAAAAAAACCTACCAACTTCAAAGTGTGCAAGCATCTGCCCGTCTGAACAGCGGGAGCCAACGGTTCGGGGCAGGGACGTTCTGTTCTGTGTTATCCCGCCAAAAACAGTGCACAAATTATTTGGATGCGTACAACTACAAGATGCCTCAAAGATCTGACTTATCTGACCAGATTATAGAAAAACTGGTCATTCTTGTCCAAAAAGAATCATTCATACACGATGTGACAAATCATGATTACCATGATAAATAAAGTAAAATATTTTAACATGTGTAAAAAATAGCAAGAGAAATGGGAAATCCCCAATTCACTGGTAACTTTTTATATCATTTACGTTGATTGCAGGTATTGTTAGTAGTATTATAACAATAAGCCATCAATTATAACTTTTGTTTTGTCCGTGATGTAACGTATGCAGGTATGCCAGACTTGAAAAAATACATGGTTAGGCTATAAATTATTTCCTCTTAAGTACAGACCTACTGTATACTGCATTGCAATGTTTATTAAGGAACATGGGTCGCTCATTTTTTTCCTTTAAACGTATGCCTATTTTGCTTCTTGACTTCTAACTCAGACAAGCATAATGCAATCACGGTAACAAAGGAAGAATATGAAAGTGGTGTGTGTGTGGGGGGGGGGCAATTTCGGACTATGCACCTCACCCTACGCTATTGACCAAAAGGTACACATTTGATGCCGATTTTTCTCTTTTTCTACGAACAAGAAAGATTTTTTCTTAAAAAAATTAAATGCCACACCTTATTTTTTTTCCAAATGAAACTGCACACTTAAAAAGGTGGGAATATTCGTTTTTTGCCAGCCATACTGTAATAGATAAGTAAGTATATCTATGCCATCTGCAACAATGCGACAGTGGCTTAGCTAGACTTTTTCCTGGGGCATTTTCTGGTAACACTCTCACGAAAGTATTTGGCTCAAGTTCTGTTCAGATTTAATTATTCTGCTGTAACCATTTTTTCCTCTTCTGCCCTTTCTGCTGATCTATTTGATACGCAATTGCCATTAAAAATATCAGCTCCTCATCAATGTCTGCCATGTTCGATAATCAGATAATGGAACTAGGGAGGTGTGATTAGTTACACCTCCCTGATGGAACAAATTTGCCAGGTTCAAATTCCAGTCAGTATCATCTGGTAAAATTTTTATCGTATGTGGTAATAAGTTTTGCCGTCATATGTGAACAGCTCTGCCGGATTGCCGTTGCCATTACCGTTGCAGTTGCCGCTGCCGTTATATGTGAACGCACCTTTACTCTGTCTACACTGTGCAACAAACTGAAAACAAGCATGTATTGGGTTTGTTGCAGGTGAAGTGTTTTGAGAATGTTTTACAAATGTTGTTCGTGTATACAGGCCTTAAGAACTAAATTATCAAAGGGCACGTGACATCGTCTGCAAACAATTCAACTGTATTTATGGTTGATTTGTATCTCCACTTTTGAAGTATCAGTATTCCCCCTCACAAAATGATATCCCCTTCGTGAAACAAACGGAACTATTTCCAATATTTTCCACCCTGAACTGGTTTTGTAATACGATATGAACGATCCAAGCAAGGGGGGCCTACTACTATAGAGACAAACATATGACTTCCCTCTTTTTAATACTTGGTATAATCCCTTCCCTCTTTCTAATAATCAGCATCTGGTTGATTGTTAAACTAAATAATCGGTAATCGGTCATCACGGATTATTGTATAGCATAATCGGTCGAACACTACTTTTTATCATCACCTAGCATAAACATACAAAAATACAGGAGCATTATAAAAGAAATTGGTGCTAATTTAGAATCCGTGCCCGGAAGTAGACATAATTTTACTCACTTCACAATTTCCAAAAGAGGGCGCTCAAACTTTAAGTTTTTTCTTTTTTAAGTAAAAAACCCTTTTCTTTTTTTCCTCACTCGAGGAACAGCGCTATAACTGTGTGCTGAGGAAAGAAGAGAATGGTTAGTGCTGTGGAAGAAAGAAAAGCATTGTTAGTACCGGGACCCGAACCCTCGACCCTAGCGACATAGCGATTCTAGCATGAAGACCAGCGCGCTTGCCTACTGCGCTACGAGCGCCGTTGCCGGTGGATGGGTTAAAAATAATATAAGTACTGTCTAATAATACTATCTATTACATATAGCTGTAGGTATACGTTAATTTACGTATACCTAAAGCTAACTGTATGTACTGGAGAGTGTATATATATGTACAGTATGAGATACGTATACGTAAATGTTTATATACCCCTACGTATACAGTTCCTATGCATGCGTACACCTGCATATGGCCCACCCTAACCCTATACCTATGCGTACGTAACCCTAACCTTATTACTATGCGTACGTAACCCTAACCTTATTACTATGCGTACGTAACCCTAACCTATTACTATGCGTACGTAACCCTAACCTATTACTATAGCTATGCATACGTAACCCCTAACCGTACAGCTATGACGCAGTTCCGGGCACGGATTCTAAATTAGAGCCAAGAAATTTCACCCTTGAAAACAGTCTTTTTATGCCTTTAAAAACCCCTAAAACTCAGAAGCTTCCGGGGGCTTCGTCCCCTGGACCCCACCCGTCAGGGGCTCGCACTTCGCGCTCGTGTGCACAGCTCCATGCCACTTGCAATTCTACTGAGTCAAAATTTTCCAAACTGGTCATTTTGACCCAATGGTTAATTTCCTAAGTTAGAGGAAACACTGCCTACTGTAGGCTAGGCCTACAGGTTTTCAATGGGTGTGAGACGAAATTTGTAAAATACTGTAAAAATCTTGCAGTACACAATAAGTTTTGGTGGCGGTGACATGCCCACTTTAATTCCATTCATTGGTCTCTAGGCTAGGCCTAGTATAGTAAGTAGGCATAAATTACTAGGCTAAGTACTAACGTTAGGCCTAGGCCTAGCTAGACCTTGTTAAGTTGTACTAAGAGCAAGTAACAACCATACTCCAGACCATAGGAATATACGTCACGTTAGTACAAAGTATTAGCCTAAGTTAGTAACAACATCGATCGTGGTGTAACTTTACTGTAAGCTGATGTGAAGTGATGGTTCGTTCTGTTGGTGTTACCCATACGTACGGTGAAAGATGCTCCTTTCTCGTCCTTGCACTCTTCCGTATCGGGAACTGAGAAATGCATGATTCTCAAAAGACTTGGAATCCTTGGAGTTTTACCAGCTAACCAGCCTACTGAGCTGTTCACTCCTCCTGTCCTCCAAGCAAGCCGACCTGATAATTTCCTGGCCCCTACCTTCCCCAGTTACCTCGCCTTTCCTTGACAGTTGACAGTCAGTTGACAGTCATTTGACAGTAGTTCTGAGCGAGCGTACGTGCATGTATTTGTCAGCAACATACGTATAACACGACACACACCCGCAGTTCGTACATGTAAACCAAATCCCATAATATGTATAGGTACCGTGAGTCGGTCTTTGCATACAGTAGGAAAGACACGCAATGTACAGAATTTACTATTTGACCGACTCATGGTAACACAATGAAACACATACGTATACGTACATACAGTGCTACTGTACATACTATGTCCGTATTCAATCTTTGAACTGTGTCAAACTTTGACAGGACAGTTGAATTAGGGCCAAGGTCAAAATACACTGAATCATACTTTGCAAAATTATTCTATCATGATAAAAATATTTTCCCCTCTTTGCTTTTCACGCAAGTTGTGCTTTTCTTAAGGCTATAATGGAATTTCAGTATATTTTAAAGTTTAAAGAGGCACGTGCCCCCAAAATGTTTTCAATAAAAGGTCTTGCACTGAAGGAGAAAAAAATATCCCCCATTATATCACCACAACTTCAAAATACCTAGACTGAATTCTGTCAAATATCTCCCACTTTCGAACAAAACATACACTTACCTTAACTCGAGTAAGGAGCGTATGAACGAGGTACACAACTATTACTGTCAATTATTAGTCATCGATAGCGCATGGAGATCCCTTCCATGAAGGTCGAGGAGGTTACGCTAAGTATTGTTTCGAGCCTAATTTCGCACGTCAATGTATCATTCAGCTGTCATATAAGTTCTTACGTGCGAGTAATGTACATTTTACCTGGTTTCTGGGCCGGGCCGGCGTTGTAGGCAGTGCAAAAAGAGAGACTTCAGACACAAAATAATGTAATGAAGTTATCATACAAATCTATTCCTTAAGAACAGCTTTAGGAAAAAGTGTCTGGAATTACCGTATACCGCAAAAAACGAGAAAGCAGTTAAATACAAGTAAAATCAACGTCTTTCTGATTTAGGAGTAATTTATGTGTCCGGGGAACGGAGTAAGCAAATGCAGATCAACCCAGTTGAAGCTGTTACGAAATTTTCTAACCGAGAAAAAAGAAACCAGAATCAAACTCTTTTAAGCAAGAAAATACTTGATAAAGCTACAGCAAAGATTAATTTTCATAATTTGTTTAAGTTAAGTTTGACATCACCAATTAGCCTTGACAACCTCGTTGGCAGCTTGTTTTTATAATATCCATATTTTTCTATTTCATTTTCACTTTTAGTGTAAAAAGAGGCAAAGTTTTGTTATGAGACCAGCTTTTTCGGAGTACAAATATATCAAAGAAAAATGCAAAATTTCGCACCATTTTGCATCTAGAGTCCTTGAAATAGGCAAAAAAATTTCAAAGGGGAGGGGGACACCCCTCCCCTTAAACCCCTTCCCAGGCCGGCGAAACTCCAATATTGATGTGCCCCCAAGTTGATTGTTCTGGCTTCGGGCCTGCTGCAAGGTACGTTCAATTATAACGAATGATGGTAAGGCGGAAGTTGAAGACTGGACTTGGCGGACTCAAGTCACCAGGCATGGCTCGTAACGGGCTCACACTTCACTCAAGATTCCAATAAGTTACTCACCCAGGATAAGGGTGTTACGTGTAGTAGATTTCTCCAACTTGGCCGGGAATGACCTTTGTGAATTTTTACAACTCCGAGCCGGCGAACAAGAATTTGGACAGACCCTGGATACCTTCAGGGTGCCGTCTGGCGTCTAGCTTGATGATGCCTCTCCCAATTAGTCCGTTGCATCGGGAGTCTGTCTGCGTTTGTGCCCTTCAGAAGTATTTCCAAAGAAGAGGAAGAAGAATTTGGAGTTCTCTGGGGGTTGGCGTGGTCAGTGGGTAAAGGCGCCGCCGGCCTAATTCTAGTGGCCACCCTGGTACTAAAGGCGAATTAACCAGGATTTCAAAAGTTGGGGAGAGCATTGGGAACTGTTGAAGGAGTCAAGCAATAGGTCGAGAGAAGTGCATATCACATAACTTCAGCATAACATAACAGGTTAAAGGACAAGGGACTTGGGGTATTAAGGTCCCATAAGATGCCCTGTAATCCATAAGACCCCAGAAAAAAAGAAACAAAAAACAAAAACAACAACAACACCCAACCATCCAACCATGCAGTGCATGTTAACTTAATTGAGCATAAAGCGCTATAGTCTACGTACATGGGCCCGGTGCATGCCAGAACTAGGGGCCCACCATTAAGGGGAACCCATGCCGATATTAGGCCAAGGTGGTCCAGTCGATCATGGGAAACTTGTGCCTAGGTGGGGTCTGGAGGCAAATTATGCTAAAGTGAGCTCCGCCACAAATCAAGTTCGCTCTAAAGATTCAGGAAGTGTGTCAGAACTTAAATTCAGTGACTAGCCTCTGTCTATGTTCTGGTTCCGAGATCATCCAATGCAATGATTTCAAATAAAGTATCCTCAATACTGCAGGTACCGAGTGAGTGTTTCTGGCCTGCTTTATGGCATGACTTGTGCAGTTCTGAAGGATGGAATAGCGTATGCTCCAGGTTAACAAATTTCGTTCTGAAGAAAAATTTTAATCCTTCGTTAGCTTGTAGTCATTTCAAAGTCTAAAAGTAATCCAGGCTCTGGTTAGAGGCCATTGTAATAATTAAGCTTCATTCGTCTTTTGATAGCCTGCTTGACATTAGGAAGTCCCAGTCTCTCTCATAGGGTTGCTTTATTTGCTCATATCTTGAGAAAAACACATCGGATTTCGATGTAAATTTCACCAAAATGTTCAATATAAGTACCCCTCTATCATATCAAAGCTTGATATCACCGTAAACCCTTTTTTAATAATTCCTCATTATAAGTTAGATCATAAAAAAGTAACTTCTTCTAAAGTCCTCCCGACCTTCTAGCAAAGGGCCGTTCGGCGAAACCACAACTTTCACTGCTTCCCGAAGACGGCTATTACGTCCACTGAAGGACAATACGTGACCAACTTCAAGGCCTTCAGACCAAAAAGCTAACTTGTTTATGCAAACTCATCGAAGAACCACCGTACCAGGTCGAAAAACAACCAGCTAAAGTTTTGTACTAAGTCAAAAGCAATTACCCCAATCAACATGCCCATACCCGGCCAACATGGGTAAAGCATGGGATGATATATGGGCCCAGACGGGATTCCCACATGGGCCCAATGAAGCTTTTGTCCATGATTCCCTTGTGGGCCCCACGTGGGATAATTTCAATAGGCTCGTCTAGGCCCCATTGCAAGCTCACATGGGGCGCACAAGGGCAAACAATGGGCTGTTAGGTGGTGCCCACAAAGACTGCCATGTGGGCCCTAATAAATATTTGTCCATGGTGTCTATGTGGGCCCCATGTGGGTGACCCTAATGGAGCCCATGTGAACCCAATTTTTAACCCACTTCCTAAGTGCATAAGAAACATTATGGCTAAAATGTGGGTTTATCGTCGGCTGTGTATGGGTATCTGGTTGGGCCCATTGAAATATTTGTCTTTGTTGCCCCCATATGGGTGACTTAAATAGAGCCTATGTGAACCCAATTGTTAACTCATTTATCAAGTGCATAAGAAACACCATGGCTTAATGTGGGTTATCGTCGGTTGTGCATGGATAATTGGCTGGGCCCATGTGGGCTGCCCATGTAGGCCCCAAGTATATTTGTCCATGTTGCCCATGTGGGCCCGTTTGGGTAATCTTAATGGAGCCCAATTCTCGAACTATTTTTCAAATGCATAAAAAAGAGTTTCAGAGTTAGGCTAGGCCTATGATCTGGCTTAAAATTTAGAATACATCTTAAGCATGTTTACAGAGGAAAGAAGCCACTCTTTCGGAAGAATTTGGTGGCCTTAAAAACAGCCGTTGGTCTTATCCGGATTCCTTCAATGCCTGTAGGCCTAGCCTAAATATGCTTTATCGGGGATATTCGGTGCCGCAACCTGTCTTTCTCCTTCTTAGAGGATGACCTCAGAAGTTTTTCCAGCAGCTTCTTGGCCTCTTTACCTTCCGAAGTTGTTTCTAGGTCCAACCTCGCGCTGCTTTCCTTTTCAAGGAAGCTTTGACGTTGCCTTTTGGCCTGGCTGGATAGTTCCTGACGTGTGACTTTGCAAAGCCTCTTTCCCGCTCGATAAATGGTTTCTATGAGCCCTCTGGTACTGAGGTACCGTCCTCTTCCCCAGATGTTTATCAATAAATTTAATCTCTTCCGTCATGGCGATGACCTCGATAATGCTGATGGTATCAGCGTGCTGTATGACTTTCTTATAGTTTTCTTCTTCAATAATTCTGTCCTTTTTTGGATTGTGTGTTCTCTGACAAGTTATTTTCTCTTCTTCAGAGACTGGGGTGTCTTCAGGCGAGGCAGGTTTACCCGGTATTCACCCCGTTATGTACTCCAAGAGTCCATATGTTACATTTATAGGTATTCTTTTGTATTTTATATCATACGTGTCAATCTGGACGTGAAGGAGAATACCCAAATATCTGTGCGCTGATTGGACGAAAGTTTATAGCGCTAAATTAGACTTTTAGAATCTCACACACATTTGTGCTAGTTTGCGGTCAATTTGGACTATTTTTAGATATTTAGAATCCCGCTTTTGTAGGATGAAGGGATGTAAGAGTATTGCCTTTCGTCAGAAATTTCGTCCGGAATTTTCAGTCACCTAACCTACGTCTCATTTTCGGAAGAAAAGAGGAGCAAGAACAAAGTGAGAGGGGCAGGTGGTTCACTATCTGACGTTACCAAGACGGTGAACTGTGATTTAGGGAAAATTACCCGATCATGTTATATAAGATATAAGCAAAAGCTTGTTGACAGTTAATAGGTTTTATGAAAGGTTGGGCCTATTCAAATGTCCATTAACAACACAAAATTTTAGTCAGCCCATCATTCGCCCACCGTGACAGTAGTCATCTGCCCATCCAAAACCAAATGGGCCCCATTATGGTAAGCCTAACATTAGCCCAAAAAAATCTGCCCATATATAAAACCATAATGGGACCTACTGAAGTTAGCCCACTATTTGCCCGTGAAAAATGCCCACGCAGAAACAATATAAACCCACAAGGGCCCACTAAAGTCAGCCCGTCATTCGCCCACAAACATTTCCCAATACAAAACCCACATGGGCCCAATTAAAGTCAACCCACCATTTGCCCCATAACATCTATCCATAAAATACCCACATTTAACCCTCACGGCCCCATTATAATAAGCCCATAAACATCTGTCCATATAAAGTCCAAATGGCCCCACTGAAGTCAGCCCACCATTTGCCCATGAATAGATGCCCACACAGAACCCACACATTACCCACATAAGACAAGATAAGATAAGATCAACTTTATTAAACCCCACAAGGGTAACTGAATGCTCGCATAAAACAGAAAAAAACAATAAAAGAGTGAAATTACAAAAATATATACACACAAACAACACTTAAACAGTAAAAGAGAAGAACTAAGAGAAAGCATAAGACGTAAAATATGAGAGGTAAAAGTATAAGACAATAGGAACCAAGAAGGCAAGAATTAGCGTTTGAAATTAAGATAATGGAATTTGATACATTGTGGTATAAAGGAGGAGGGGTGTCCTTTAGTAATGGAGTAGGGTAATCTCATTCTGCCACTTCTAGGAATAACCGCACTATGTAAAACAACACTAAGTGGGTGATCATTATCTTGCATAATCTTCATCAGTTTCGTCCCCAAACGACGGTGATATATCATAGTCAGCGATGGCTGAACTTCCCCTATGATACGACTTGCCTGCTTATAATGGTGTCGATTGCATATTTATCTCCAATGCGTATATTCCCACCCCACGATAACAGGTTATATTGCCAAACCCCACAAATAACAGAATTATAAAACATGGCAAGGATATTTTTATTTACATTAAATTTGTTCATAATACGCATACAATACATTCTAGGGCTTAGTTTTTTTCGATAAAGCTTCTACGTGTTCATGCCAGGAAAGTCGATTGTCGGCACTTCCCACGTGTTTTAAGCTGGATTTACCCAGTCTTGAAATACGAATCTCACGTCTGCCACTTCTCAAACAGCGTGAATAAAAAATCAATCTATGGAAAATGGTAATAAACACACTTTTTAGGGCCCCCAAAACTGGGCACTTCTGATCTGTGGAATGGGTGATGAGACTTAAGGGAACCGGTATCTCCTTTTCCCTTGGGAAAATTTGTAAACTTCAGAAAATGTAGATCGAAAAGCGACAATATTTGAATCTAAACGGAGCGCCACCATCAGTTGGCGCGGAGCGTTCAAGAAAATTTGGGACTTTACAACCCCTCCAGATGGCCGGAAACGGCACTTCCCATGTGTTTTAAACTAAATGTATCCAGCCGCAAATGCGGCAATATTTGAACCTATTTCAGCTTACCTAAGGCAGTAAAACCAAAAGTAGTTTTGTCCCGCTCTGGGAAACTTTCTTTGCGTTAGATTTCCTAGATGCAAAATGCGATCTTTGGCAAAACTTTGAACTGATTATAGGCGTAAATTTTACGATTTCCCCTTTTTGGGGAGCATGAAAAATATCAAAATATTTTTAGTTTTTGTAGAGATTTTACAAGAGACATACACACTAACAAAGAAAAAATGTGCAAAATGGTGCAGTATTTTTTAATCGGTACATTACGTAGTCAAAATTAAAATACTGCGAATAAATCTCTCAAAATAATTGAACCGCAAAGCAGAAGTATGGATCATGTGCGAAACACATGAAATGCTTATGGCATATTTTGTGTATGATAAAGTATAGGAATGGTCGTGTTAGAGTGGTCTCCAGTGTTCGATTGACTTATTTGCAGTAAATCAATCAGCCATCCGAACGGCAGAAGGGGTCTTAACCTAACAAAGTCACATTAAAGTTTGTCGTGGAGACTTTCGTTTCATCTTCGAAGTAAAATGCCATAACCGACAGTACAGATCACAAACGGTATCTAATTTAGTGAAAGTAGCCATTTTGAAGTTATAACTTGATTTCATACGTGCGCACCAAATGTGTTTTACACACATTCATCCATGTTTTTTTTTTTTAATTTTTACACATTTTATTTATTTTACTGTTTTGAAGGAAATACTTCAAAGTTTATTTCAAATATTTTATTTTTTCAATTACTTTATCAGGATGCAAAAAAATCTGGGAGGGGGCTGAAGAAAATCTGGGGGGGACCTAGGCCCCCTAGGCCCCCCGTGACACGCCACTGACCAACATCCGTCCTTCATTGGTCAAAAATATCCGTTGCATACGTACTTTCCCACACCCGTACTTTTTCTTTTAAAAAAGCCCACATGAGTTGGGTCCCTTCGACGCAAAGTGCATATCTATTCGCATTGTTTGATTCGTCCTTTTTTGGCAAGTGGATACATAGCTTTGACACTTTAGAATCCTTTAAATTTACATAAATTGAATACCGCTTGGTTTTCTAAATATTTGTTTTGCTTAATCAATATAATGCATGTTTCCCATAGGCTATTTAATATAATCATTTTATTAAACATTTTTACTAAGATTATTCATTAATTTCCCTACCTATAAATGGACTCGTCTAAAGCTCAAAAGTCAAAATAGTACATGAAAAGGGCTCAAAGTTGTATTTACAAGCTATTTGGGGCTTCTTCCCGAATACTTTATATGCAAACACGTTTATGAAATAATTTTCATTCGATCTTTTTAATCGTATAAAAGTTAAATTTTCAAGGAACAAACGGATTTTCAAGTAAACTAATACAAAAAGTGGGCGTTGCCTGATCTTGTTCAGAACCACGGTCGTTTTGCGTTTTTCGTCTTGCGCCTTCGCCCCTGGCCCCTATCGAGCCTTTCCCTAGACCCTAGCAGGGTCCCTAAAGCGGGTCCACCCTCAAAGATTCGCGATTAGCGCTAAATTGTTGTTTGCCTCCCCCCCCCCCCCCCCCCATCATTTTCTTGTGAAATCCTGGTGCTGCCACTATTCCTTAGCCTTACCTTCATGGTCTTGAGTAGAAGATTCTCCGAAATGGTGGAATACTCAGATCGGCCAAAAATTGCGAACGATTGGGAGTGTTTTTAATTGCTAAGCTTTGTATCTGTATTACCGCTTTAAGTCGGTAAAACGGCTCAGTTTATACCGGGGGCCTTTAAAATCTCGTTTTGAACTGACCAACTCTTTCAGTTTGATAATAATAAACGGGGACAGCAAAAGCATTCAAACTCGATGCGGCGATGTCCCTCCATATAATACCAAATCCATTAGAATGACGGTCATTAATGGTAAGATGGGTCGAAATGGTCTGCACGCGCCGCTCCAATGGTGGTGGCGCTCCGCGTAAAAAGTGATCAAACAGTGAATTGAAAACGAAAGACCGAAGACAGGCAAAGCCAAAATGAAAAACAGATACTTAACAACAAACCAATTGTAGTTTCTACTGTATTTCAAGGCCTTTCATGAATCTTGTTTTGCCCTTTACTTGCAGGCATAGAAATTAGTGCACGAACAAACACATACATACAAAGTTAACGTTAGAATAATTTACATGGACTCTTCTATAGAAGAATCCGAACAGTCCAACAGTGACCAATGAGTTGCTGAGGCTAGCCTTACACCTATCTCTGAATTGGTCGGCATTACCTGTCGCTCATCACGTTAAATTTTTCAAAACTCTTTGCTTACCTGTATACGGATGGTCGTACATCGAAGATAACTGCTCCCTACTGCATCAAGGAGCTGTTCTTTGGATGTTAGGGTTTAGAATTACATGTTATGGCACAGTATTCGTTAGTTGCTTGAATTCGTCTTGATAAAAACGAGGCAACTATATATAAACAAGACTTCCGAACAACGTGCTTCAAACGTGTTTGAAAACTGACACGAACGCAACTAAGTTCCAAACAAAACTCGATAATGATTCAAAACAAAGACAAAGTACTATTTTCAATAACTATACTTTCACAGATAACCAAACAACGGCAACAACTATTTACATGGGCGGACAGGATGATGGTGACACCCCAAGCGCAAGAATTCCCCAACAATCACGCCAGCGTGATCACGGACACTTATGCATATCAATTGCATAACAGAAAAATATGCATATTTGCAGGTTTACTTTATCTTTTATAGGTGAAAGCCCTTAGAAGTTTAATTATAACTTACAAGTCAGGTAACATAAAATAATTATTGTTTTCAAGGTAAATACTGCAAAGGATAACAAGATATCAGTTGTAACCATTTCTAGTCGTTGTAAAGAAGTTAATAATTATTTCTTAGTGAACGTAATATACAAAGACATAATGGAATGATGTAAACGTTTTGAAGTTATAGACAAAAAAGAGCCGTATTTACTTTATATAATTTCCTAAATAAAATGACACTTTTCTCCAGCAAAACTTAAAGAAAAACTTTGACTAAAGTATTAAACCACCGACATTGTGAATGACATGTATGTTAAGGATGCAAGCAAAGGATTGTGTGGAAAGGGGCTGGGGAGAACGTCTTTTGGTCAGGCGAATTATCCCTCAAGATTTGAAGTTTGAAAGTGACTTTAAATTTGTGTCAAATCTTTTGATTCCGGAGTAATTTTCGCCATCATCACCTGTAAACTTCAAAGCAATTTTTCAAATTTTAGTGTTTTGTTTAATGCTTAATTACTTCGATGTTTGAAGTAATTAAATCCTAATTGAGTAGCTATCAGGACTGCTACTGAAGAATTCAGCAAAACAGTGGGCCAACTTTGCATGATGCAATAGGAGGTGCACGTAGCGTTCACTATTTGCAATGGAATGCTTATAGACGAATCCGAATAGTCAAGTGATGGTCTGTTTATGGTCGTACATAACCCCGTAGGAACCCATTAATGGTCGCTTTCACTAGGATTCGTATAAACTGCATTTCTTCCCCAAGGTAAAGCGTTTCTTGATTGGCTGTGGCCTATGTATCGTATCGATTTTATTCTTTGCTAGGGTTAGGGATTAGCGTTGTCGTTAGCCAGTTAGAAAATTTCTTAAACAGTGCGCATTGTCCCAATTTCTTTCCTCAATGCGCTCAATTGAGAGTGAATGTGTGCACCGGCCTACGTACCGTACAAACGCTGCACAATGTCTCGGGAACGAGCATTTACTGGGAAATTCGCCTACAGCTCGGGCCGTACGAGTTGATTCTATTCTACTGAAAAAGTAGTCGGGCCGACCTAAAACAATTGGTTGAAAACCGTTAACTAACCAAAGAAAAAAGTAACAAACTTTTTAATCGTATAAAGCACATACATACAAAAACAACATGTGTTCTTTGGTACAAGGAGATGGTACCCAGGTAACATTCCCATATTTGACCCTTATAGGACCCAAGTTCTTCGCCTTTAAGGAACCCACATTAGTTTTGCAACCTGTAGCAATAAGGGGACCATATGGGCCAGCCCTCATGACCCAGATTGCTCATATGTGATAGTTTCATGGCCCATGTGAACAACTGATATGTCAGTGTTGGGAATAAATGGGCCAGTCCCATAATACTCCTAGTACATGTGGGCTACCCATATGGACCCTCATTAATCTTGGGTGCAAAATTAAATGGGTTCTATGTGGGTTTACCCATTTTGGGATTATATAGGTTTGCAGCCTGGGTAATAATACGTTAACTCCCCCAATTGGTAGGGATATACGCGTTTAGAAAACACAAAAGCAGTAACTAGTATTAACTACCCTCATAACTAGCACACTGGTGAATGGCATGTAACTTATCAATGACCGGGTTTCCTTTTGTATCCTTGTCGCAGTGGTATATGTCTTCGTTGAGGTCTTACCACAGTTTTATGAGGAGTCTTCTTTAAGAGACCCAACCATCGTTGATCTGATGTCTTTCCTTGTCGTTTAACTATTTCAACATCCATCTCAAAGTTCGTATTAACCAGAGCCCAGCAAAACTCGGAACTATTGTCAGCAACATACGTCTCTAAGTAACGATAGTGATCTTCAGATTGCTCGTTAGCGGTCCTACCAACACAGGCGTTCCAGGTTTCGTTCAGCATCGTTCGAAACTTGATAAGATCCTCTTCAAAAGAAGGTCCATATTCTTTCACTTTACTCCAAAATACTCGCAAAAAGTACTCGTACAGCACCTCGTCGCCCGCATTTCTCTTTTGAATTTCTTTTCGAGTAGCTTCATTTACTTTTAATGGGTTAGGTTGTTGTCTCTTCTTCACGTACAGTATGTCTCTAAAACTCCAACATAACATCTTTTTCAATAGGAGTAGAGATTCATCGAAATATTCCATTATCAAAACTAAATCAAAATCTAGATCTAGTTGAAGAATACTTTTGTTTAGGAGAGAGCTATTGTAAGCTATCGAAGAGTTTACTCCTAAGTCGTGTAACTGTCCATTAAATCGTCCCGTCCCTTCCTTTATTTTTTTCAAGTATCGTAGCAGTGTCTGTGGAAGTGTGGCCAAACGGAGACCTGCCCATTTGTAGTACCCAAAATACTGAAACTCAGACAACCATTGGTCCGTAGGATTTCTCAAAATAGTAAAATATTTTAGGTCTCTGGCAGGGTACATCAGCTTCCGTATGAGTTCGCCGTTATAATTAAAGTGTATATTTGAAATATTATAGTTGCGGTGGTTCAAATGATCCTTAGTCGTTACACCAATGGGTGGCAGCAGATTCGACTCATTCTGTGTCCATAACAAGTTTAACTTATTCAAGTGGCCTATCACTCCTTGCTCACCTAGGAGGAAAGACAGATTGCGGAAGTAACCGTATCGACAGGTCAGTGATCTCAGAGTGGTACTTCCGGTTTTATGGGTCTTCACAAAAACAAAGTTACTGATTTCGTTGCACGTTCTTAGGGAAGCAGCAGCGCGTGTTATCTGTGCAGTCAAATGCGGTGTAGTAGTTGATGTGCTACTTGCATGAGGTTCTGATACAGTCTCACCTTCAGGTCTGTAGGGCGTAAAGGAAACACTTTATATTGAAGAAAAAAATACAGATATCATTTACGGTAACTCAAGGGTTAGTTTAAAGCAAAACCATAGGCGGCGGAAGCGCGGGGCCAGAGGGGCCTGGTCCCCCAATAATTTTTTATGAGATTTTTGAAGGGGCATGCCCCCCCCCCCAATAACTGAATGTCGTAAAATATATTTTTCAAAAGTAATTAAACAAAGTTGCTTTTATTACATTTCGGCTATTCTTTGGCCCAAATATTACTTTTCAGAGTGCAAAATTTGCAAAGCTTTCGGGGGCTTCTCCCCCTGGACGACACCTTAACGATTACCTGTTTATTTTCGCCCTTCAAACAGTTGCAGGGGTCATTCTGCGATTGTCCCCTCTCTGAATTTCGGAATTAATTCAGGTAGACTGTAACAAGCTTCATATCTTCGGAGTCTCATATCGTCGGGTTTCAGGATGGATAATTTTCTAACAGATTTAGAGTGGCTAAAATTGGCTACATTGGTGTGGATTAAAGTATGCTCCTAGCATCTTGCATGTACCTCATGTAGGGATTTTTTATAATTTCTTGGAATGCACAAGTCAAAATCATTCTTGGTGTGGTGGGTAGAATATTTGGGTCTATTAGCTCAAAAAGCTATGACCGTTGCTTCAAAGATAATCACAACACAATGCCCGAAATTGTCGAATATCCAAATTCTTTCAAGTATTTGCTCGAAAATGAAAAAGTATCATAGTAATGCTGCAGTCACATTACCGCCGATGTCCGAAAATCGGCCAGACAACTGCAACGGGCGCAATGCAGATGATCGGCCGACGAATTTGCCTCGCCCGCCGGATTTTTAGACATCGGGCGGCGCCCGGTGAAGTTTTAGCGCCGAGTTAAAATTTTCAGATGAGTTGCCGACGTCGGTGGGGCATCAGCGCTGGTGGATACATCGCCGATGCACGGAAAAAGTATGCATATCGGCCGGCACCAGACCGGACATCGCCCGATGTGAAGGGCGACCGTTAGATGTCCGGTCGGCATCCTGCGGGCGCCCGGGCAGGGCAGTGCCGGGGACCGGCAGATGAGTTAAAGCGGCCGGGTGCCGGCCGATGTCCCGTCGGACATCTGCCGATGTCCTGCCGGTGTTCGGCAGGTGACCTGCAGACGTCCTAAAGAACACCGGCCGGAGCCCGGCGAAATTGATGGAGAAACCATCGGCCGGTCACCTGGCGGCGCCCGAGCGGCGACCGGAGCAATGTGACCACATGAAAGATGTCGGTGAGATTTTGTCAAAATCCCCCTGCACCCGGCCGATGTCAGACATCGGCCGATTTCTACTCATCGGCCGGCACCCGGCGGTAATGTGACTGAGGCATTAGGGTAACATAGTTACGAAAAATGAAACGGATAAAAAAAATCGCGACACATTTGGGAAGCCTGTGGCTTAAAAGAAACAGTTATTCTTGAGCTGTTGAGAGTGTTTTTTTAATCTTGTGTAACAGAATACCCGAAATGGCCGATTATTTGAATAGCCTCAAATCCTTGCCGAAAAACAGAAGACGCTATATTTAAAGTACAATTTTCATGGAAAATTAAAAAGATCTGCGACACATTTGGATAGAATGTGAAAAAAAAAAGGTTTTCATCAAAAATTTGCCCGAAATGGTCAAATTTTCGGGCAAAGGTTAAAAAATGCTGGGACGTTTTTAATTGCCAAATTAATTCAACGGATATACGGGAGGGTGTTCAGGTTTCCAAAAGTTTGCCACCTATCCTGCTCTAGAGCCAAATACGGGAAATGGTTATGAAAATCGGGAAATTTGTTTTTCGATACTTTAATGACGCAGGGTGAGAATGTCTTCCCGTAAGTCTGCTTGAAAATTCACACACCTTGTAACGTGACAATTCTGTCAATAAGTGTTACTAATGGAAGAAAAACCATCTACTTCATTTCATCCAGTGGTAGTGATACATTTCATCTATTCTTCTGATCAAAATAGGGACTGCTAAGATCCCCAAAGACCTAATTTTTCAAAAGTAAAATCATAAATAGTCGGACGCTCGGGCTCACAAGTTTTTCAATATATGTTGAATTTAGCCAAGAGTCGCAATAGAGTAAAATTCATTAGCATGTTTTCAATTCCGTTTTAAAGTTTCCCCCGAAAATATGCGGAACTATTTCGTCGATTGGTAGTAATACATTTTATGTGGTAATTTTCTGATCGAATAGCGACTGCTTAGATCCGCATATAAGCCCGGGAAATGCCGTTTTCAACTGTCTGAGGGGTCGGGTATTAAAAATGTTTTGTACGCTTCGCGCCAACTAATGGTGGCGCTCAGCTTAGTCTTTCTGGTTGAATTTTAGTTTGGAACGAACATACGTTCATCTGCAATTGAAACTTAAAAAGGCGACTGCTTGGATCCCCTTTACAAGCCTGGGAAATGTCATTTTTGACTGTCTGAGAGGTACGAATTTTCAATTAATCTGGACGCTCCGCGCCAACCAGTGGTGGCGCTCCGCTTTGACTGTCCTAAGGGACAGGATTACATTTTTCGTGCAAACATCTTCCGCCCCAAAACTGAAATGCTCCCTAACGCCTATGGAAATACCTTACTGAGGCGTGCACTGGAACAGCTGCTTGCAACATTCAGCAGGATTCAGGATTGGCGATCCTAGGATACATAGTTCAGTGGAGGAATGAACTGAGCTAATCAGTATCTCAAAAGGGTGTTTTAATCTTAGAAAAACCACAATTTTTTCTCACCAGAATTAGAGACAAATAAACCTGGCAACTGCCATTTCTTAGCCATCTGGGAGGTTTTAAAATCCAAAATTTTCTTTGTACACTCCGCGCCAACTGATGGTGGCGCTACGCTTAGATAGTAAAATCCAGCCACCCCTACAAAAGTATCCAGCCCCCCCATGGACCCCTACCAGGGCTTTGCCCCTGAACCCCACCAGGGGTCCTTAGCGGCCCCTGGCCCCCAGTCCGATGGGGTTTTGTGCTTCGCACAAAAATCGGCGTCACCATTATGTCGGCTGCCAAAAACTTGTGCGCCCCCCAATATAAAACATCTTCCGCCGCCCATGAAAACTGCAAGTTTCATATGTGAATAAGGAACTTTTTTTAAATTCCTCCCGACCCTCTAGCAAAGGGCTGTTCGGAGAAACCAAATTTTAAAACTGCTTCTCGAAGAAGCTGTTACGTCCATATGTAAATAAAGAACTTAATCTGCACCATTTGGTGAAGCTTGCATTCAAATCGTGTTTGTACTTCTTGCAATACCAGGAAATGAAGTTATTCATTTGTTCAGCCCAAAGAAAGTGGACGTTAGAGCGAAAGAAGCAGTGTCCCTTCTTTACATTGACAAGACCTTCTTTTTGCCTCTATAGTTTATTAAAGCTCCTAAAGTATACTACAAAATGTAGATTTTCAAAAGTTTTCATGCCACTTACATAATCGCATTCTGATGACATGGAATTGTTTGAAGACGGAGAAAATTGGTTGTGAAGTTCAAAGAAAAAAAAAAGGGTAAAGGCTGTTCATCAAAGTGATAATACGATGTCATGTACTTTATTGTTTCAAATTCAACTTTGTTAAAAATATGACAATTTCACTTGCTCATATCTTGATACGTTCACATTTGATTTTAAACAAATTTCACCAGAATGCTTAAAAATAACCAAGCTTCTAACATTTTAAAGCCTGATTTGACCTAAGAGTACCGGTACGTCTTTCTTTCCTTAACTCACCATCTTACTAATTTCTGGTGCAACTTTGTATTAAGATTACTTGTTGTTTACACCCTGGTTCAAGGTCAACTGGCCAAAGGCCATTTCAGTCGAGAGGTGTAAGAGAAGATGGGTATCCATTGAAAAAATTACTCTAATTCAACTGCACATTACACCTCCAACAAACCATGGGGATACTGTATCCCGTTCCCATGAACAAATCCAGAATTTTTTATAAATGTATGAGAGAAGATTCTTACGGGTATTGTGTCATGGATTAGCTAATTGTTTTAAAAGTGTCCTTTTTTTTACAAAAAATCTTGGTGGCTATGTCAATCTGTCATGAAAAGGGTGGAGTTTTGTATTTTCTGCCAGACGGCTAGCCACAAATAGACGAAAAATTTCCCACAGGAAAAAATTATGGACAACCGAAAAAGTAGAAAACAGCAAATTTTGCCTAGTTTGCAAATCATTCGTGTATTTTAAATAATACACTATGAAAACGTGTTAAGCAATTAAACACTTATTTTGCCCCAAGTTGTAAACACGTTTCAATTCTAAACATGTTTAGCAATCAAACACTAAATGTTTAGCAATTAAATTTTAAAACGAAATGTTTAGAAATAAGCCACGCGTGTGGGACATATAATCATATGTTAACAAAGTGGGGTCAAACAATTGTTGCTCTTTTTGTCGCTTAACCAAATATCAGGCAGGAGAACTGGCTTTCATTTCTTTCGCACCGTTACTACATGAAAGTACTTACTTAGATATTGTCACTGCCGATACTTTTCTATTCAAAGTGGACGCAGGATAGAGAATTAAATAAAAGCCAGTAAAAGTGGATGTGCAGCAAAGCAGTAACACTGCTAGAAACCAATGTTTCTGCAAGAATAAGAAAAAAAGGAAATAATTGAAGCTGCCTCAAAGCTATTCTCCAATAAGCAGTTCAACATAACAAAGTAAAGTCTCCAATCATAAACATTTAAGCTTGCCCCAATCAGACAGTCTTATGGCAAACCGTTTTTCAAATTTCACCTCATTTTCTTCTCTTTGAGCACTTTCTTATGAACAATTTCCGAAGTTTATCTTATATTCCTTAAGCTTGTACAAAGGCACTATAGTAAATGAAGCATAACGAAAAGTTGCTATCATAAGCTTCGAACAGTAGAGGCGAAGCTACCACACAGTCAAAGGGGTGGTCATCCCCTTGACGGACTCAAATTGCCTGTCAAAGTCCTTTTTACCGTGTTGAGGCATATGCATTTCCCGAAATAAAAGCAGACCTACAGCCCATTTTTCGCCTCCTCTGACCAAATATTCTTGCCCTAAAACTTTGTAGGGCCATTTTTGCCCCCTCTGACTGAATTCCTTTTCCTCCACCGCTGTCGAACAGGGCGTCGCCAGGACATTATTATAGAGGGCAGAGCTTGAGTTGAGTGTTGCTTCTCTTCTTCTTCTTCTTTTTTTTTTCTTGTTTTCCTTCTCCTTTCACATTTTCTTGCTAATGTAGGAGGAGCGGTCTCTCCCATGCCACCCTCTGAAGCCTAGAAATGCGTAACACTATGTGTGGACGGAAGGTACAGTGTTAGGGAAACCCTTTTTTATTTTGACCTGCGTGTAATAAGACACCCAGGCTGGAAATACTTTGATTTGTGTCATGGGGCAAAAATGTTTTTCTTTCGGAATAAACATAATTTAGGATTTTAATACTTGCAGCCACAATATATTCTCACGACTTCGCATGTTTCTGACGAAGATGTGTTTGAGGTGCTTGTCCAAAGCATCAGAAGGAGAATAATTGCATAAAACATATAATGCAAAAGGACATACCTTCATTTTGATTAGTCGAATTTGTCTCCATAAAACTACCCGGTCAGGCTGAAAAACGACAAGGCATTTTGGATTCTCTGACTAGGGAGCAATAGCAGCTCCCTGCTCTGACAGAACTGTTGAGCACTATGAAAATGGAAGCTGTGAAAGTGATTACAATGAATTGAGAAATAATGCGCACTGTTTAACAAGGTGTTTCTTGATTACTTGCTGTCATTACATTGTATCGATTGTATTCTTTGTTATGGTTAGGGATAAGATTAGGGGTTAGGGCTATCATTTTGTGAAAGAGTGGGCATCACCCCGAATAAATCGCTTTCGTGCGAGTATTGATGATGAATAAACCGTCAAGACTCCAAATTTGGGAAAATGATGGACAAGGCGAATTTCTGGGGCAGAAAATTTTTTATTGGGGTTTACGTTCTCTAATTTTGTGCCTGTTTTGTAGATCTCGGAAGGCTAATTGCGTTTATTGCTCAACCAGCCGTATCGATAGCATTACCTCTTGAAGGACATTATTCTATTGTAAGGGGCAGGTCACACTACAGCGATATCAGATCGAATTACACTCCGATTTTCGAGAGTTTTAAATTAAAGCTTCACCATTTTTTGGTCTAAAGGGAACAAAAATTTGCCAAGGTATTGAAATACATGACTTTTACCCCAGGACTTTCAAAATTGAAATTGAAGTAATTATTCCGTGACGTCATATCCGCACACAGCTTTTATCGGATATGAGAAGCCTGTTAAAAGCTGTTTGTCAACGTGACGTCACGAAATAATTAGTTAACGATTTCATTTCCATTTTCCTCTTTTATAAGTCATATATTTTCACAGGATGGCAAATGTTGGGTTCTTCCCGACCACGGACAGCTTGATAGAGCAGATTTAAACTAAACGCATTAAAGTCGGAGGGGAACCCGTCCCGATATCGCTGTAGTGTGACCTGAGCTTAATAAGGCACGCGTCCAGATTTGTCTTTTTGTTTAAACTTGTTCCTTTATACACAACAACATTTTGATTTTAAAGAAGGAAAGAGAATACAATTCCTTTAATTAAAAGTAAAAAAACTTAAAATAACGCAACAGTGAGTAAAATGAAGTAGTTAAATATGACTCTATGCCGGAATAATGCAGCTAAGAGATTACTTATGAAATAAACTTAATTACGTACGGATGAGTACGGTACTGAGTACTAACATACGTACGTGCTTACATTTTAAGTCTATTTAAGAGCAGTGACCAATCATAAAATGTGTTTACCTTGAACCAAAAATGTTTAGATTCCGCTGAAAAGTATCTGTCTTTAAGTGACCTCTCGAACAATGCCAACTTACGGAAAACAGAAAAGATCCCAAAGAAAGTACATTAATGGGCTCGGTACTCACAGGCTAATGCCGAGTCCTAAAACTCCAGCAGACCAAACCAAATTATGGAAACACAAAAGACTCAAAGGTCAATTTTCAAACTGTTTGTTTGCGTAGATATGATAAATAATTGATCAACTCATAGTATCTTAAAAACTTAACGGCAATTGAAAGGTCACGTCGTCTTATTTTAAATTTGAACAAATTTCGGATGAGTACAATACAAATTAAAGTACATTGCATTGCATAGTACATAAATTAATAATAAAACTATCTTGAATTGAATAAAATTTGTATAAATGTGAAAACATTCACTCGTCGTGTCTTCCAAAACTTGAGTCAGAGGTTTTGGTAACTCTAAGAAATCTGCAAGTCACCTGTCAACTCTACAGTCCACTACTACGGTACATTCCGTGCTAATCTCTTCAAAGTGGCTGTGAACCTAGAGAAAGAGGGACGAGACGGAATTAGCCTTGTTTCTCAACCCGAAAACCAGTCTGAGCGTCACCACCATTTGGCCTACAGAAACTTTTTATCAATCACGACCTCCTTTTTATCACCCCATGTTGCTTTTGTTAGCAGAATGTAATTAGTAAATAAGTTACATAGAGTTTTACGGCATAGTTTCCAACCAGTTGGTTCAAGTCGAGCCGTTCATATGGAATACCGTTTTAACATTTATTCAGAAATTTCATATATCTAAATATATCTTCAGATATCTAAAATTATGCACTATTGTAGATATCTGAAATTGAATTAGAGATATCTGAAAGTGAATAAGAGATATTTGCAATTATTTAGAGATACCTGAAATTAATTAGAGATATCTGAAATTCCCGAATAAATGTTAAAACGGTATTCCATACGGTCACGGCCTTTTTTCCAGTTGTGGCTCACTGTCTTGTTTTCCCTACTCCATTGTTTAAGCTGAGCACCAGTTAGCAGAATCTAGGCGGAGGGGGGGGGGGGGTATTTTGAGCAATTTGATGAATTTGATCATACTTAAATATATGATGAACAAATTGGAAAAAGATAAAAAAAAAAAAAAAATAAAGAAAATGCGCTGCCTCATTGGATGAAGTGAAAGGGTAATAAAGAAGGATCACTGACAATTGGCTTGTATATGTATATCCTGCGAACTTGAACCGGCTTCACTGACTCACAACATACGATTATGATGAATGCAACTTGCCAACTTTGAACTAGTTGCTGGGAAAATCACCTTCATGGGAGGATGGCAATCAGGCAATACATCTCATACGGTACACTCTTAAATAGAAAAAAGTGAACTTGGTCACTCTCTAATAGGGTGAAAAGTGTGAATTCACTCTATTAAAGTGATAATTCACGCTCAAAAGAGTAAAATCCACTACAAGAAGAGTGAAATTCACCACAGAAAGAGGGAAAATTCGCTTTTCCACGATCGCCTGCAATGATCACTCTTTTTTAAAGAGCAATTCACTGTAGGCACTCCATCAAGAGCGAAACTGCCGTCGCTCGTTTGAAGGGAATTTCACTCCTTTTGGAGTGAATTCTACTCTTCTTGGAGTGAGTTATCACTCTGGTGGAGTGAATTCACATTTTTCACTCCTTCAAAGAGTGACACTCTTTTGATTTTAGAGTGTACCAGCTTAATTTCATCGAACTTTCCAAGAATCCCATTTTTCGAGCGGCCTACTTAGCTCAGACCAGAAGAATCAGGGAGTTGCAACTCCCTGGTCAGACTCAAAGGCATAGGTCTGTTATCATTCGAATTGAAGTGAGTATTAACTTGCATTAGACGAGTTAGCGTATCTCTTACAAAGTCTACAGACACTAAGTATGGTACCTACTGCCGTTGTGCGTGATGCTCCGCATAAGCAATAGAGTAGGGAAAACAACCCAGTGAGCCACAACTGGAAAATACTGTGGCCGGCTCGACTTGAACCAATAGGTTTGAAACTGTACCGTAAAACTCCATCTAACTAACTAACTGAGTAACTGACTGACCGACCGACCGACCGACCGACCGACCGACCGACCGACCGACCGACCGACCGACCGACCGACCGACCGACCGACCGACCGACCGACCGACCGACCGACTAACTAACTTAAAGCCAGGTAACATTGCAGCGATATCGGATCGGATTTTGTTCCGATTTGTATGAGTTTTAATTACAGTGATTTCTCCTCCATCCTTGGTCGAAACGAAACAAAAATTTACCAAGTTCCGAAGATATATGAATTGTATCGCAGGATACAAAATTAAAACTTATACCAATTATTTCGTGACGTCAAATCCTCAGACAGCTTTTATCGGATACGAGTCGTCCGATAAAAGCTATTTGTTAATGTGATGTAACGAAATAAATTGTTTGTAGGCTATTTTTGTCCGTGGTCCTCTCATACCGTAATATATTAACATAGGATGGCAAATTTTCGGTCCTTTTCGATAGTAAATGGAGGAGATTTTGACTAAAACTTACAAAAATCGAACAGTAATCCGATCCGATAACGCTGTAGTGTACCTAGGTTTAACTCTTTCAAACTCTTACGCCACGCAAGGCAGTAGCATCAACATATGTTCTCCCAAACTTCAGTCATACAATAGCGAAAATCAACTAACAACCGGAACAACCTACTTCAACACTTTGACACTTTTTCCTTCCCCTACCTTAAACCCCCCCCCTGCCGAACAAAAGTCGTTTTATATGGCTCTTTGTATCAAATATCTGTCTAAAAATTGAAAAAGGGCATAATCTTGAGATTATTTGCACCAGCTGGGTGCTGGTTGTTAACTGGTTGCAAATGGTTAAATCACATTCTGGTTAAAACTTTGTACCGTAGGAATGGTTCAGAGTAGCTTTTAGGAAGGGTCTTGTACGATTGTCCAGAGGTGTGCTTTGGGATACAGAAATTTATGGTTTTGACGCGTGACTGTTCTGGATCCAAGTATACTCTTATCCAAAAACCAGTAAACCACGGAAGTATCACTCTAAAAGAGTTTCGAAAGCAATTATTAAATCCAATTTGTATCATGATCCCTAATTTCGAGGTCTCATGAAGATTGATTTTTCAATCCAACAGTTTAAGAGAGTATAAGAAAGGACAAAGGATAAAGATGAAACACATACAATCACTTATGATACGGTATCAACCTCTTAGCCAGTGCTTACAACTTGTTCTTTGAGCCGTTTAGTAATAATCTAGATCGTATAGCCGACTCGTGCACCCGTATGTCATTTTTCCAGTTGTGACTCATTGCCTTGTTTCTCCTAGTCCATTGATTAAACTGAGCAGCAAGTATATACAATGAGTAGATTCCATTTTAAAAATCTTCGGTATGGCCCATCAGCAGTCGAATTCAGTCAGACCTCCTCGACAACTGCAAGTCAATGTTCTTAATCACTTGACATGCAGTCCGTAGTTACGGTCCTGAGAGTAATCACTTTGCATGCACTGAACAGTGGACCATTGGATCACGGATAGATTCAGCTTAAAACATCCGGGCTAAAGGCTAATAGCGAAAACGGCTAAGTCAACGGACCTCTTAGCGTAACTTTGTCCGTCCGGAGGGGGGCGTTATCTTACACGTGATCCACTAAATCTATGCCCAAGGACTATCTGTGGCAGTTCTCCCCGATTGCATCTATCTGAAGCCGCACTTCCAATATTGCTATCATTCACTTCATAGTTCTTGATTGTGGAGCTATGTGCTAGAAAGACTATTAAAGTCGGCACAATCATTACTTTTTCTGGACAAAACCCAGATTTAAAGGGAATTATTGCGTTTGTTTACATGAAAATTTCATCCTTTTAAAACCAATATTTATTGGCAAAGAATAAATAATTAAAAAATAAGGCAGTATGGTATCCCCCTTTTCACAAAATAAGTTTCCCTCAGATAAAAATTCAACTGCTTGTTGCTCAAGAATAGTTTTTCACCCAAATTTTTAACATTTCAAAAGATGCAACTTCCATAACTCTTCTTGTGCATAATATTTTGAGGAGATGAAACTGTCAGTGTTGGAGTTTATTATTGATACCAAATGATTTGATAATGAATATAACTATTTTCTTTTAATGCTATATTAAAGCATTTTAAACCCATTATTTATTTTAAAAATCGAGACCAAAAGGAAAGGTCTAATTTGTCCACCGGGTTTACATTTGGAGACCCAATCACGGCAGTCACGGAGAGAGGTAGGGGCTCCATGGACACCGTCACAGTGTAAGACTAACAGTGACAGGCTAGAGGTATGACCATCCACTGTGATTCCCGCAAACTGGTTATCGCATGCTGTCACTACTGCCTAAAAACATAACCTTTCTTCGATAACTGTCCATGTGCCGTCCCGGTAACTTTCTTCCCGCCTCGTTATCATAGTAGGCTTGTTACAGGCCATTCTTTCATGAAGATATCCCCCAATATTCAAAACATATGGCCACCCTTGCTTACATATGGTTGATCCGCACAGTTCATATTCTAGCAACCCTTCATGAAATAATTACTACACGTATACTTCTTCGTTTCACGGCGCTGAAACCTTTTGCCGGCCCCAGGCAGTTGATGAGTTTTTGCAATAACCGTCTTTTGGCGTTCGGACCGGCAGATTATTTTAGGGCCCACCTGATAATGAGCATCAGTCACCGTGTGGCCTTAATGCATGGATCTTGGAAGCTCCTTGCACAAAGTAAAATGGAACACACTGAAAACCATGCTTTTTACACCTAGCATTATGCATGCAGTCGGACACAATTTCAACTGACCCTAAGACCCTCTTCAGAAACAAGGTTTATCCTCTGAGCCGAAACACATCCGTAATGAGGAATAGTCAATGAATTCATCCCCCATTCAAACTTGAAGCTCTTGGACAAAGGTGTGTAAAGAAACTTTAAGGTATTCACTGTCAAAAGCCCGGCAAACGTTTTAAGACTGATGCCATAGACAACTGCATCGCACCGGTTTTTCATGTGGATGGAGATTCGGAGTCAGTCAAGCGGAGAAGTATCTTTATTTGCGGATCAAGGAGACAGTGGAGGCTTGAATAGGCCTTTCCCTTTCATGGGACACTTACCGTAAATCACGTAAGATCCGAGAGAGCAGTCGCCCTTGATGAAAGAAACACACAGACAAGGTATACTGTCGATCTATTAACACACGAATATGAACTACTAGATGCATAGTGTAAAATCCAAAGGTGATTTAACTTGTACGCTATTATCAGCAAGTGTGGCTTACACAACGAACAAGTTTTAACATTTGCCTGCCCTTGTGGATTTAACTTAAGTTGAAGTTAAGGGAGATGTGGTTGTAAGCTGGCAATAACCGAACTTTCCTGGAAATTAATGAAGATCAGCTTTTATTATGGATAAACTTCTCATATCATCATTGATACTTACACTTTCATGGAAATGTTCAGCCCAAGGTAAGTCACTTTTAAATGAAGTTAAGCTAATTAGCCACGACAGAAATGTGTTAATAGTTTAAAAACCTTTTTGAGTACAGCTTATGTTGTTCATCTGGGATAAGTGTTGGTTTACTATTCATAAAATTGTACCTGTATTGTTCTTTGGCGTTTTGCAATATCAATTTATTTTCCTAAACTTATCTTTTGTTAAGGTGGATAGCACATTTTTTCTTTCGGTCTTCCTCAACTACCATTCGTTTATTTTCTTACAGTTTGTGTTGTGCGATGTTGTGAAAACTTAGTGAAAATGAAATGGCATAACGGTTCAAATAACATGTTGTACATAAGTACCTTCACACTCAAGTGAAGTTTGCGTAATTCTTCAAGTAGGCCTAATCCTGAATCGCTCTGTCGCAACAAGTGAACAAAATGTCTCGAATGTGATGCGAACACTGTTGAAAATTCCAAAGTAAACTAAGACATACTCCATTATATCAATAACATTAACGCGATTGATGTGAGTATAGGCCTATGCATAGTTTTGTTATAACTAAGCACGGCCGTGGTCAGTCTCTGTTGTGTGAGACCCGCCTTCACTATAATAGTAATGTGACCTTATTCATTGCGACCCTGGGTGAAGGGCCTCTTACTGTATGTAAAACCAAGTAGGCAAGGTGACTGACATCTAAGGTACTGTACAGTAGGATACTTGTATAATTTTCATCTGTGATAGCTTATAGCGACTACCGACGGTGAACTGAGTGACTTTTAAGGTCCATTACTATAAAAGAATTAGTAAATGAATGAGTTTGGACCTAAAGAAGTAAATACCTGTGCAGTATCATGATTTTTTTTATTGGCCCTACTGTACGGATTATTTTCTGTTTGATTGGTAGGGAAGGGGGAGGGGTAAAAAACTATTCATTTTAAAAGGTAAACACAAGTAAATCAAACGGCGACTTAAATGACTTATCGCGTTCGCGATCACTTAAGCCTTACAGTAATAAAAAAGAAATGAATGGACTTTTTGATGATAATTGCACATTTTATGAAAAGTGCATTATTTATTTCGCGACGGCGGTTTAACATGTTGATTTAAGAAGTTTACAAACCGGTTGCAAATTAAATAGATGTTGTCGACTATAGTAATTTAACATAACAGGTTAAATACGTAATTTATTCTATCAGGATGTTCTTGTACAAGCGATGTTTTAACTGTGAACTGCTTTATAAAAAGAAAAAATGCAATAAGTACCAACTACACAACAGGACATAGCCTATTCGTTCCGCAGAAAATGTTTCAGTTAATTAAGTTTGTGGGCCCAATGCTCTAGTAGATGTACTTTGCGTGTTTGCTTGCAACAAGAATTTCAGAAAGTTGCTGTAGTTCGACAGCGGGGACCCTGGTGTAGGAAACAACGGAAATTCGCTGTGTGTTACAGTCATAGGCCCAATACAGAAAAAATAATCATGATACTGTACAGGCATTTACTTCAAATTTAAATCGTATCAAAAATCCTTCTTACGCATTCTTTCTTTTGAAAAGCTAGCAAGGTAATCTAAAAGAAGCAGACCCAACGTGAAAAAATGACCTGTTGAGTCGTACCTTAGTCGTTATTTAGCTGTAACTAACGGTACAGCACACACAGTAGCACTGTATGTCACAGCTGAAAAAACAACTGGCGCAAGGTTAACATCACATACCGGTAATGCACAAAATCGGAGTGCAGTCAGATGTACAGAAGATCGTGATGGTTCTCTTAATAAGTAATGCTATAATGTGCTTTCCTTGGAAAATTTTGATAATTTTGTGCACATCGGAAGAATTTCCTATATTATTTACTTTTGCCGTAAATATCATAGCTTTCGGGTTTTTGTTGTAAACTTTAGGTATACTGCAAATTTTGGTTGTGTTCTATAAAAACTGCCACATAAAGTAGATTGTTTCAGTAATAAAGGCCTGTGCGTCGGGGAACGAAACCCTTTGCGCCCGTTTTGCCCCACTTCAAAAAGTCAATTACATGTAACTTGAAAGCCTTACTTTAACTCAATCGGACGCCGGCACGCCTACAGCGATTATTGATCTAATATAAAATGATAAGGAAGACGTTCAATGATGGCCGTGCTTTGTTTTCTGTGGCCAATCGTGATATAGGATCAGAAACTCTTCTGACCTCTCTGCCAACCTTTGGAAAATCAATAGCATACGGTATAAAATTAAATTCCTGACTCTACCCAATGAAAGGGCCGGCATGCCTCCACATTGTACTGTTCAAATATAAATTGGCAGCACTGACGTTGATGATGGACACAAACATTTCTCTCGCTTGCGTTTTCTCAGCCCTGTTCTACTTATGGCGCCCTGTATGAAGCATGTTAGCTTTACATAATACCAACCTAATGATCAAAAGTAAGAGCATCCGACTTGTAGTCCGGAGTTCTGGAGTTAGACTCCTTGCCCCGTTATAAGAAATAATTTTAAAATGGAATCTTCTGTCATGGTGCGTGGTGCTTAGCATAAGTTATTTAGAAGGGGAAATATGTCAGTGACGGTATTAACTTGAACGTGGCCGGCCCGACTTCTTCTAATTGGTTAAGAACTGAGCTGTAAGACTAACGAAAGATCGTGTCCTTACGGTACGCCTGCCTTATGAATGAAGAAATAAAAAATTGCATCGGTGACAAGTCCAATCCAATTTTCCTTATTTTTGGACGATGCAATGTTTAAAATAGGATCCTATTTTGTTAGTCAAAGGGCATTTCAGGTCACTGTCAAATGCAGTAAAACTGCAAAAAACGGCTTTTAAACACGGTATCTTCAAGGTACTGAAGCAATGACCGATGCTTTTCATATTTGGTAAATGAATTTATCCTGTTGAAAGGAAGAAATTTACCTGGAGGCCAAAGGTCATCAGAATTCATCCAAGTTAAACCGTGAAAACCTTGAAAATGGTAATCAAGAGTTCCTCGGTCGCATGATAATAATGACCCACACTTTAAACAATTCGTTTGAAGATTTGTCATGTCAAGAGGGAAAGGTCATTTCTTGCTGGAGGTCAAGGGTCATTTGATTTCACAGTTGTCGAAAAAGAAGAAAAAACAGGAACCTTGTAAACACGACATCTAAAGTTGTGAATGACCGTCAGTTTTCATATTTAGCCTAAAGATTTGTCATGCTCGGGAGGAGAAGACCGTTGTTTTTGGTGAGGTCAAACTTCATTTGTGGTCATGAATGGGTAAACTGCGAAAACTTAAGTTTGTCAACTTGACATCCCCTCGTCGAGATAGAAATGACTGTCTGTGACGTACACTCTTCATAATTGAAGTATAGCTTTATTACCTTGGGAAAGAGATCCCTTTGCAAAGTTCCAGGTCATTTGAAGTCAAGAACGGTAAAACTGCAAATTTCCGGTAAAGAGCAGTTAAACAATCTAGAAAAAACTACCGATACTGTTCATATTTTGAATGTAGATTTATTATGTTTACAGGAAGATCCCTGTCGTTTTTGGTGGAGGCAAAAGGTCATATGAGGTCACCGTCGGTAAAGCTGCAAAAACCTTGTACACCATACTTGGCATCAAATTTCATTTTTATCCACCCAAAGAATTGGAGGCTTCCTTGTAGCATTGTTTTACAAATTACCACTGCAAAACTACCCCCTGTACACAGTACCTGTGCACGGAAAATATTTCGACCTCTCCAGTACGGTACTGTTTCTTTCCCTGGCTGCAGATGTGTGTGAGTTGTTAATCTCTTACACGTTAAATAGTCAACAAAATGTAAATTTTCAGATCTCTTTCACGAAAAAACTTTTTCAGTAAAGACCAGAGAAATATGTCAGTTTACCAGAGGTCAAAAAGCAAAAGTTCATGTAATTCCCAACAACCACTGATAGTTTTTGTACTTTCTGGTTCTTGAGTAGAAGGATTTTTCTGCTACCTTCCATCAACTTTCTAAGATTTAGCTTTGAGTTTACACAATCTACCAGCATCCCGTTCCATCTGTTGAAGCCTCAAGTTGTGGCGCAATGTCGGGAGTTTGGTCCCTTGTTGGAAAACGCCTGAAATAAACTCTTGCAGAACCGAACACAAGGTTTAAGGTCAAAAATTTTCCACAGTGTCCACATGCAGCAACTAAAGGTAGAGGGCCACTAATTATAAGTCACATTGACTTACACACTAAATTAGACTACTTCCATGCCCCCTAGCTCTCAGTAGAAATTTCCATCAGTACATGCCACCCCTCTGATCGAAGTTCACAATCTGGTGTTTCATGGCACTTTCACATTTCCACACCCGTGATCATTAAAATTTTGAGCTCGGGAACGGCATTTCACAGAGCGGAGAAATACAATAAAAAAAATGGCTCTAAAATTGGTCAGATTGCCTTGAATTTTGTACCATCTGTGTTTCAACTCATTGTCTAGTAACATAGTCAGAAACACATCCCATAACATCTTTATGACGCAAAACTGCAATCATTCAGATACAGGTTTTAAATCTGTAAGGATTATAGAACACTCTAAAAAATATTGGGCAAATATTTGCCCAACATTTTGTCATCACTGGGTTTATACTCTCTTAAACCTTTAGAGTGAAAAATCACTCTTTTTAGATGGAAATTAGGGACAGATCTAAGTTTCGAGTGAAAATTCAGTCTAAATAGAGCCATCTTCCGTCTAAATTTAGATCCGTCCCTAATTTCCGTCTTTTCGATTCAGAGAGTATGTGTCCTCCCAGTAATTGGGCAAACTGTGAGGCAAATGGTGTTGGGCAATGCAACCACCCAGTAGTTGGGCACTACTAAATGACCAACTTTTAACCAAAACTGGGTACAGTATGTGTCCTCCCAACTACTGGGCAAACTGTTGGGCAAATGGTGTTAGGCAATGCAACTACCCAGTATTTTGGGTGCTTGTTTGGATTTCAGTATAACCTGATACATAATTATATGATTTGGATAAGACGGAGATTTAACAAAGTATAGTAACACATACACCGTTTGTCCTCCAAGAGTGGTTGAGGGCACCAGTGACGATGCACTTGGTAAGTAAACAGTGAAGTGAGTAGTTTAAAGTAACAAACTCAATCGTGAACTTTGTATTTCTTTTATGACTGATTACGTAGCAATGGAAACTTTTTTTCTATGCGGCCATTGCGCTTTAAGTACTTTCGTCCAGACTCTTAGCGCAATTCTACCGTTAGCTTTTTATTCACCAAATTCAATCTTATTCAACCATGAGATCTTATAATGAACCACTTATATTACAATTATTATCTGTAAAACTTAACTGATCTTTAACTAATCATTTAATTGGTCAATTACATTTTACCCAACTGTTGGGTACTTTAAAACTTGCCCAACACCTAGATTTTACCCAACCGTTATTTGCCCAACAATATGGGTACAGTAGTTCACCCATTTGTTGGGCAATAATTTTGCCATGTTGGGCATTTTGTATTTTGCCCAACACTTTTTACCCAACATTTTTTAGAGTGAAGGTACTTCCCTTTCCGGTGCCAATTATCATGCCAATTTCTCTAGTAACGGGCAGCTCTCATCCTTTCAGTCCATTTAAGTCTATTGTATTTCCACCGGAAAATTCCGATTGAGAAATGACTTCGAGCAGGGGGTGTGATTAAACACACCTCCCTGCTCAGAGTTTGCAAACCACGAATTAAGCTTGTTAACACTGCTTTGCAGTCAGACATATCTTTTGCTAACCTAATATCGTCAACTTTAACAAGCCCTGCGATCGGTTAGGTTAGATATGGGAGTTTTTCCTGCGGTCCATTTTTGGTTCCTTGTGTAACAAAGGAACCTATGCAGTCACCTTGGCGTATGTATGTGTGTGTGTGTGTGTGTGTGTATGTGTGTGTGTGTATGTGACGGATTGGAATGCGAGGTATGTGATGCGATAACTCAATAACCGAGTGATCAATTTTTTTTTCAAACTTGGTATGTATGTAGATGTTGTGGAGTAGATGTGCCCTATCGTTTTTGGTGGAGGTCAAAGGTCACTGGTGATCACCAGAGGCCAAAAACTAAATTTCTGTTAGTAGCTGTAACTCAGTATCCGTTGTTCAAGCAGTGGCATCATTTTAGGATAAGTTAGATTGGTAGGAGGTGAAAATGTTGGTACATTAACCAAAATAATTGGAAAGGGTCAAAAGGTCAAAAAGTAATGTTTTATTGATATCTTGCCACTGAAACATTTTAGAGGGGTGGTGTAATGGAGATTTGTGTTCGTCTAAGTGAAATGCACGTGATTACCCCCCTTGACCTCACTTGACCTCATTTGACCTTTTGACCTTTGTGACTTTTTTGTGTCTTTTTTGTGACGTCAAGATTTGTCTTGATCAGACGAACCAAAAAAGCTATTACACTACCCTCCTACAATGTTCGTTACTTGAGTTACTGACATTTAAATGACAGGCTAGTGTGTACATGTAGGTCATATGTAGGCCTATTGCAATGCCAGGTATGCGGTGCAATTACTCAATAACCAAGTAACATAGTGGAAATAATGGAAAGTTGTGTTCGTCTAAGTAAAGTGCACGTGAAGACTCTTTGGGTCTTTGTTCAATTGGTTTAAAAGTCCAGCTGAAGTTTAATGCCTTTAGACAAATGCAATGTATAAAAGAAAAGAAGAATTATAACCTCCTCTCAGTCTAAAAGCAGTTTAGTTAACAATCAGGACAGTAATGCAATTATTATTAAAAACAACCTTTTCCTCACATACAGTATTGAATAAAGTTATTCACAGTGCAAGCTAAGATTCCAATTTCAATAGTAAAATATGAAAGCAGTTTCTCTTCTTTACCTCTGCTTTTACTCTAGGGACTACAATGCTGTTTCTAACACCCTCTTTAGGTTAAAAGGTCAAGTTGAAAGTCATTTATTAGATTCTACAGAGCTATGTTTGTTTCTTGGTCTTCTAGCCAAATTGTGAAGAAGAAATTGGTGGTAATAAATCACTATCGGGCTGCCTTTAGTAGCAGAATTGTGGGCTTTTCCTTATTTTTGCTTTTCAGGCAAACACATTGGGTAGTCTAAAGGACAACCATGACATAATTTCTAGTCATCCATCATAAATTTTGGTGGTCAGGAATGACCAGATGACTGTTAAATTTCTTTGGTGCAGAAGAGACTGTGTTTATTTAAAATCAGTTTTGATCTACTTTGACTGTATTTGACCTTTGTGACTTCTTTTTAAGGTCTGGATTTGAATTGTTGAGATTGACCAAAAAGGCAATTAACTAACCTCCTATAATACCCCAAACTCAAGTAAATGACATTTTAGTGAAAGGTGATGAATGTATTTGTCGCATGGAAGTGGGCAGTGTGCAGTGTGATAATTTGAAAAGTTTAGTGTTCCATTTCTCTCAAACGGCAAGTGCTTGTATGATTTTGAAATTTAATGTGCCCTTATGTTTTTGGGTGATGGTCAAAAGTCATTGGGGTTAAAGGTGCCAATTATGCCTTACCTTGGGACTACCTTAATACAATATCATCTTTAATGCAAGGAACCATAGTGCCCTTGGGCTCTTGTTCAACCAATCGGTTCAAGTCGAGTCGGTCAAGGCCTTTTTTCAAAACTGTGGCTCACTGTTTTTTCCGACGTCATTGCTTACGCCGAACAGCAACCACAACGGCAGTAGGTTCCGTTTTTAGCCTTCGTCATGACCTGGCCAATGCTCGAACTCCCGACCTCCCAACTACGGCACGGTCTGATGCTCCAACGACTTGACCATGCAGTCGGCCTGGATGTATCAGACAAATGTTGCCAAGTTACTGCTAAGTTAATTCCTTCCTTAAAGTGTATCTTAAATCAAAAAATTTAAAAACACATGCTAAAGAACAAGGGAAATGATTTCTAACAGTCCTTTAATTGATACCGAATGCAACGTCTCTAAGGATTGCCGCCTCAACTTATACTTAATAGTGTATACTTGGTTGCCAGATGACATGGTTGCCAACTTACAGACAAACACGGTTATGTTTGTTTATTTGCAATACAGTTATTCTAGGAGGACCCTGCCACAATGTCTAGTATATTACATATAATAGGGAAATTTCTTTATGTAAACAGTGCTGTACGGATGATGTGTCAGGTGGGGTGGGATGCTTTGTTTTAAAATTAAAAGTTGGACCTAATATTAAAACATTTTCTCTCCAAATCTTCTATCCTCTAAAACCACGGGCATTTGCCATTTAAAATATAACTAGTCACATAAAGGCACCCCCCCCCCCTATTGCTAGAGCAATACAACGCAAAGCTTTTACTATAGAAGAGTTGCAAGAATAAATTGCAAGCCATGTATACACAGCATGAAAGCAAACACTGAGATCCGCATTTTCACAGAAGCCAGCATTACTTGGCCGTGATTGATTCAAGGGTCATTCAGTGTTGTCATTGTTAAAAGATCGATAGACTTGCCTTCATCCCATACACAAATCGTAATGGTTTGTGCAACTATAGCATGGTATCATGTAAAGCTTATGACAAGATTGCACCAGCTTTTTACGTGATGAAGACATTCTTTCACTGTAAGTGTATAGAGGCTTGGTTTGTTGAAGTTCTTTGCCTCAGCTAAGCTACAATATGTGGCATAATTTAGCGGCGCGCACGGGCCTAGGCTTTTTCCTCGATACTGTATAATACTTTAGTGATAACTGTGCTGAAAAATCTGAGCCCAGGTCGGAAAGTAGCCTAGTCGCTGTGTTACATATTTTCTTAAATAATCGAGTAATAAAGGACAGTCTACTTCAGATTAATCACCATCTTTCACTTTCGGCAATTAGTTTTCTACATCAGAGGCAAATGAATAATGGCTACCAAAGTATATAACACCTTTACCGAACTTCGTATGAGGACATGCGAGAAAAACATTATTTCGAATATTGGAACATCGTTTCAAATATTTGAAATTTCGTTTCCTACATTCGAAATATTAGGTTTTCGTGAACCTCAACTTTCATATAGGCCCAATATATATACAACTTATTTGAAAGTCGAACCTGTTCATAAGTCCCCGCACTGGATCCAAAATTAAACTTAGTATTGTCTTATTTTGCAGTTTGGTGAGGGGGTAAGTTAAGAGGGATAACCGATAGAACGTTACCTTACATTGCAGTGGCGCCTAGGATCCTTCCACAAATGCTATATTGGTGTCCAGCTGAAGCAAAGTCGCAGCATTTGTAAAGGAGGCGAGGCAGCCCAGCTCTTTGTGGCTGAAGTTTACACAATTGCAGTCATTAAATTGATGCATTTTGATTCAAATTGAAGAGACACCAGACGAACTCTTTTCAGATTTACAGTAGAACTTACATTCAGTTATATTCTTACCCCGTTTGCTTTGTAATGTAAGGCCACTATCAGTAAAAGCAGAGCTTTTACGGAAGATAGAGTGTGACGTGCAGTATCTGAGTGTGTTCCCGGTTTCGGAATAATAATGTTGGGATTTAGTCGAACCAGTACCACCGATGACCTAGAGCGGATACACACAAAGGAAGCGGTAGAAACACTCGAAAAAAAATTAGCACTCTGAGTAACGAAACAGCAGAGAAAAGAACTTCTTTCATCGAGAAGCCTTGGTAATTATATGATAAAATCAGATTTTCAAAAGAAAAAGTATGAAACAGGCTACTAATACTAGTAGTATTAATTACAAAAAGATGCGAAGGAAGCGTACATGAAGTCTTCTGTCAAAAACTTCCGAACCAGAGAGCCTTCACAGAGCATTAGCGGCGTAGCTACGGGGGTGGCTTTGCGGATTAGAACCCCCCCCCCCCCCATGACCTAACCTTGGAATGCAAAAATCACCTAAAATAGCGGTTTTTCTCTCAATCCTTAGACTTTCCCTCATGTCGTGCCCAGCCCCCCCCCCCCCTCCAAGACACCAAAACCCTCCCAATGACACAATCCTGGCTACGCACCTGCAGAGCGTACGGTTAACAGTGAAAGGACCTGTTCTCTCACCCCAATCAGTACCAATTCTCCTTTCCTTCTTACTGAAGCCCCAATTGTCTGAAATTTATCCTCATCCAGACACAATCTCAGTTAATTGCTTCAGGGTGAGTATAGAAAAACTCAATTTATATAATCATAACACTCTCAGTTCCGTTCATGCTGTGTAATATAAGCCTTGGCACTCTGCATTGTTTGAATTAGTTGTCAAACAAAGAGCTGAGCCAATTGAGAATTTCGGTAACCGGGTACCAAAATTGTAGTTTAGGGTGAGGGGTTTGGGCCTTTAAAGCTGAGAAGCCAACAAGGGCGACACAACCAAAACAAAAAAGCGAACATGGAGCTAAATTGATGTTCAGAGACAAAAACTGCAAAGCAACTAGTGCAAGTAAAGCAAACAACAAAACGGCCCTAAAGAGTTGGCTGGGTGATGATGACCCGGATGTTTGTCGATGGGTCTCTGATCCAACTTAAGTTGAAGATCCAGTTAGAGGTAGCAGTACGAAATGGCGAGACAGACGGTTTAATTTTGATTACATGGGGGATATCATATTCCACATGCGAGCACTCCTAACGAAGAACTGGTATTTATTGTAATCTGAGTTTGCATGCCTGGCAGAAGGGGTAAGAATGGGAGGGATTGGAATGTTCAAAAGGTTGTTCCTAATTTTGTAAAATAAACAAACGTAAACTAAGGCCCTATACGATGCTACAAGGATTGCCACTTGAGAGTATGGGGAATTTTTGGGAAAGATCGCCACTTGAGCTATTACCGTTATAATTAAATACAAACCCTGCTGTTCGTCTTTAATAGTTTTATCTATAGGCCCCTACTCAATTTAGTGTAGAATTCCAACACGTGGATGCATGTTCAAGGTGCGGACGGATTATGGCAAAGTAAGCAGTGGTTTTGATTTCCCTATAGAACATATATGAAGATTACGCGGCGACACAAATTCAACAGCTTAGTGGCCTTGTGATCTCTTCAATGTGCCTAATGAAATTCAGTTTGTCTAGAATGACACCAAGACACCTGTCTGAAGTGACTTCGTTTTAGATCGCAAAATTAAGAGGTAGTCATAGGGATGCTAACGTGGATGCCGAAAGTAACATATTCTTTTGGGAAACTTCATTGTAGTCTGTTGCTTTTCTTTACTTTTAAAATAAAGTATCATTCATTACGTAAAACACCTCATGGCTTTTCTACATGTAATTCCAGTTCGTTCCATAGAGTAAGATATACTGCAGGGACATTAACCCAGGTTGTCTAATAACACCTCCCAGATTAATTCAACCCTGTCCCGTGCACGTGATTGTAACTTTTTTCATTGAGTGAAGAAGGTTGGGGCGTAAATGAAATTTTTTGTAACTTATGTCTTATTCTAACTTATGTCTTGCCTTAAGGTCGTGTGACATGAAAATGACAAAATTGGGTGTTTGATGTTAAAAGCATCAAAAACCAAGAAAATAGCCCCAATTTCCAACAAATCCGTCAAAAATTGGCCATTTTACAAGGCAATTTCTGATTTGCACTCCATCTGTAATAAATACAACCTAAATATGCAAATAGTGTGATGTCACGAGAAGGACATGCCATATATGGGCAATGTATTCCTCTGTTTTTACAACCTCTATTTCAAGGACAGTTGTAACATTAGTTTTTCCCGAAAGTTTTATCTTGGGAGTTAAAATTTTGTCCTTCAAAATTGTCAGTATCAATTACCAAACCATAAACTGTCTGCTGAGTAATGAAAAATAATTAATGTAGGGTTAACAAAAGAAATGTCAACACTTTGCAACACATCAATATTTTTGCATTAGCAACAACTTGCTTTAGAAACATTCAAACTTTGAAGAGGTATATCTTGAGAACCGTAGAAGATATTGAAAAAAAATTCAACGAATTTTCCCATAGGAAAGTTCACTCTATAACTACCAAATAAAGTGAGGTCATTTTGCTGACGCGTCATACTACCTTTAGGCGAAGTCTTTACATTGACATGGAAACGGCGTTGGGAATTTAAAACCCGGGTAATCGTTTTCATTAGAGACCTATTGAAAAGTTGAAGTTGTTGCCCATGTAGCTCGCTAGTGCAAAAGGAACGAGGCCCGTGGATGCATACTGATGGTATGAGAATACCGTATATCAATATACAATACATATCCTGTACTCGAAGCAAAATTTATTGAGAATTCAGTTCATGATTACAGACGTTTCTGCTTTCCTTGTAAGGTCCAGATGTACAGCAGTTGGTCACAGTCCTTTCAGTGACCCAGGTTATTTCAGACCGCAACTTCAGGTTGTAGTATATTGGGAGTGTTGCACATTGCTGCGCTTTTAAGTGGTTTGAAGGTACTAGGCAAACAATCAACTGTTTTATCTACTTTTAAATCTAAAATTGGTGCTAGATATAGAGATGAATCTTGCAAGATGCACAAACCATTGTCATATACTAAAGTGTTTCCAGAGATACAGTATGATAGCCCTTTGATTATGCCACCATGACATATTCCACTTATAATTCGCACTAGCCTATTACTAAGTTCTATTACAAAAGGGAACAAATAGCGATGTACTAGTGGTATAGCTCCTGGCTGACAACATGTTGATTGCATGATCAGGCCTATGAAGTCAGACAATACATCAAGGTTAGTTTGTTAGTTAGTTAGATTTTTACGGGGCAATTTCAAGTACATTTGAGGGTGAAGATGCGCAAGAAGTTACCCTGTTTACTACACTCTTTAAGAAGTTGTTTAGGAATAAAACATTTTTTTAACCCTTTTGCCCCCATGCACTTTGTAAATAACTCATTAGCCGGATGCAAGCTAAGCACATGTCTAGTCCCTTTAGAACTAATAATATGAACACGAGTAAATTTTAAACGTGTTTACCAAGTGTGCCAAAATGGGTGTTTAATTGCTGAACATGTTTTAGAGTGTACAGCATTTTGTCGGTGTCAACTGGGAAGTCCGTAGATTGTGATTGGTGAAACTTTTCAAGGTTTTCACCCTTCAGAATCCTTGGCCACCTGGCTTGCCGGGGTTTCCGCTAGAATCTTTAAAGATAAGATGTCCATCAAGTGTCAAAAATAAAAGAATTGAAATGATAGTAGGTTTTGAACAGCATTTTGTAAGCCTGCACTCGCAATCAGTACCCTGAAACTTAACAAATTCACCACATTAAGTAGTTGGAATTTTCAATACACAGCTCCGGAAATCAGCACTTTTAAATGTTTCCTTTCCTTTAACATACTATTGCCAGGTCTGTTCAATACTGGATAAGCTTTCTTGGTTGTATGGAATTGTGTTGAAAACAACCGCCTACAACACATTCGAAATGAAAAGGCTGGGCATCATTTTTATGGTGAATTAACTGTGACGTTGGTTTAGCTCAATCCCCCATTCGAGAGTTGCGGTGTGATCGCATTGTGGGGACTATTTCCGTAATCAATTCAGTGTTAATAATTCCTCAAATTGAAGTGTATTGAGACTTGGACATGAGAGCGCAGCGGCAACTGTTCCCACAATTGGTCTAGGCACATAGTTGCTTAATCTTATTCATAGTATACAATAATATTTTGATTTGTAAGACGTAAATCAAATTAAAACATCGTAAATAACTACCGTAGAAGGCCCAACGTACCCCGAGTAGGTTCAAAGACCTTACGATAAGGCGAGTGCATTTACCAGTTATTGTGAATTTCAAAGTTACGGTAACTTCACCGTAATGGACCAATGGGACTTCAGGATAACACAAAGTGTGCAATCCCCATTTAAGTTGATAAGCCTATAGGGTACTGTGTGCAAGTGCTTAAAGTTGCCGAAAAAGGAACAAGCTGGATTTTTTTTTTTTTTTTGTGACCGTGGTTGCATATGAGTAAAACACAACAGTAAAAAGTGTCTGATCACAAATTAATGACAAAATATTTCAATATTTACAACCCTTTCATTGCCATTTCAGTGATTTGCCCGACGTGTAGATTTTCTTAGCCCGACCATTTCCTATCAAGATGTGAGTGACTCTCTACAGGTGTAGTAAGAATCATGCAATGTTGTGAACCATGTTCTTTGTACGCTCCTTTAATTCGTTTTTACACTCTTTCAGGTGGGTTTTGTGACAGTGAGCCTTGTTTGAATAATGGAGGATGTGTTGAATTCTTTGACGTGAGCTATCTCTGCTTCTGCACAGAGGGTTTTACAGGAAGGAATTGCGAAACTCGTATGTACAACTCCCTTCGCATAGAGACAGTGTCTTTTCAAACTGATCAGTTTTTCTTTCGCAAATATGTGTGCATATACACACCCTCTGCACATTAAAGCTAACAGTAATAGTGGGTTATACGGAAGGATAAGAGACTGCACTGTCACCATTAACGCTCTTCTTCCCCCTCTTAACCAACATCCATCTTGCTTGCGGTTTTTAAATATCAGTCATTCCATATCGTTATGTGACAACAAAAGAACTATGGTGTATATGGATGTGTGTGGGTGTGTGTGCGTGTGCTTTTATGGGATCGGAGAACCAGGGATTCACACAAGACAAATTACATATGAACCGGGGGTCCCCCACAAAAGGGAAATCCCTAGTTCGTAAAAGTCCAAAATAAAGTGGGGTGTCAGATAAGTGTCTATAATTTACAGTTTGATCCTCGGTAATGTAAATTCCCTATTCCATGTTTTAAGTTTTCAATTCAGTTGAGAACTTTGAAAGAAATTTTGGCATATGGTTGCAACTTACCTCTTGGGGCTTTTAGATATCATTCATAACTATATGATGGGTATGTGACAACCTTGAGAATAATTATGGAGTTTTTATACTGGGACCATCCGACGAATGTGCCATGACTACTTACCTTCAGTGTGAGAACCCCTATTTAATCCGATGGCCTTATGCTGGGTCCTCGGACCTTTGCATACCGGTAGTATATCAAAATAAAATGCATTATGTGACCTGTGGTGCATGTTTAGGTGACTTCCTTGAACTTGTATGAAACGATGTGGAGCACCAAGCACTATTCCACAGGGAATGAATCACAAAATGTATTTATTGGTTATCAACTGAGGACATGGACCAGAATATACAAAATGGGCCAGAGATCCTTTATGCACCCGGGGACAAAAATTCAAGTTCTTAGTTGCTTCAGAATTCAGCACGCATGATAATTAAAAAATGCGACAAAGGAGTCCTCGGAAAAAGTTATGGAGGTCCTCATACTGAAAGTCCTCAGTCATAAATGGCTTACAGGTATGGGTGCATTGATGTGGGTGTTCAACTGCAGGAGTGACTCTACGAGCAAAATGCAGAATTTCAATAAGATGTAAAAGAAAGAGCACACTACAATACAATGCAACTGAAGGATTCAGAGATTTATATCCGTTTTAAGTATGCCTGAAAAAAGCTGGGAAGCTGTGAGGCTCCGAAAATTTTCCGAAAAGTTGGGTACCCGGGGGGAACTTTTCGCATCTAATAGAAATTTGCCCCCGCTTAACAACTGAGAGACAGTCGCTCCCTTTCCTGGAAAAATAAACGCGTTTTATATCCCTGGTTCAAGTATAAGATATACTGTATGTCCCATTCCAAGTTAACAATTCGTCATTAATAATACAATTCATTCGACATGTTTGTGTATATAATTTAAACATTTAGGGGAACTGGTGGTGGCAACAATCACGTGATATAATGGTCAGCAGATGCACTTATACATTCATGTAGCACCCTAATGGAGATCTTTTTGTATGTAATGTAGAGCCAGTGATATCCAACTAACTACTATGTATTAACAGATTTCCGAAAAATTCACCCCATGTACGCAAATTGGGTCAATGACGGAAGCGATTATTTGGCCATTTAGGCGAAGTTACAAGGGCAATTTACTGCCCACTTTTTATGTTTGCATTTTTAATATAAAAACTGTGAAAGAAATCAGAATTAAAAAAAAGTTTTTCTTCTATAATTCAAATATAGTGAAAAGAGAATAAAGCATTAGATGAGTGCTAGTACTGCCCTTTGCCTCCTTTAACTTCTCTTTTTACATTTTGTGCGAATATAAGAAGCGGTCCCCCAGTCCACCCATGACTCAACCCCTATTCACAACTTACAGTACAGTATACTGTAACCCCATTTACTTTAGCAAATTAATTTGGAATATAGATAACATTAGTCGCCATGTGAAACGGAAAACCAACACTGATTCCGCTTTCAACATTCGTCAGTGCTTCAGAAAGAGGAAGAATTGAAAACTGAGGTAAACATCCAGTTAACCGATCTGTTGAAATAGCATCTCCCTGGTTGCACAAACCATTGCGATTTGTGTATGACACCTCCCAGGGTTAACCTGGTATTTTGAAAGACTTGTAACAGTAGCTGTGTGTTATCCCGGAAAATAGATTAAAGTTGACATAGGCCTACCTCTCAAATTTGCAGCACACAAACACTTTATTAATCTCAAAATGTTGTCAGCTTATATGTTATTATTATTATTATTATTTTTATTTCCAATGCAACCTATACCGTATGTTGTCGTCAAAGACGAGAAAAAAAAATATTTTTGAAATAGGTGACCTCAAAAACGTTTTGCATAAGAGGACCACAACTCATTACGGCTCTGTTTAGAACAGTCTTCCCTTCGGGAGGTGGTGGAGGGTGCAGTTTGAACTCTTATAAAATATTAACCACCTTCATATTTCTACTAAACCAAAGATGTTATTTTACTGATAAAGAGTTGAAATGTATACAGTATAGATATCTTTTTCAATTTGGATGTAGGAGACAATTCTCTCGATATGAGAACAGATAAACATACTACACAATGGCATATTTCACTATTTTCTCCTAACACTACGCAACACTTATATATTACCAACAATGTACTGTACGCGAACATTGCAGTACCTATTGATAATTTTACAATATGACAGGAACCGATTTGGAATTTATTTGAAAAATTTAAAAGTACCCAAACAGAAAAAAGAAACCAGATATCGTTTTTTTTTTGTGTGTGTGTTCAGTATCATAGAAGAATGCGATCACAATGTCTGTATTGTACTGGTCATTGGACATTTCCTGAGTACAGTTTTATGGATAAATGCACTTAGACACAATACTCCATTAAACTTGGCTTAATCCAAGGTTTTTGTCATGTGCCTGCCAGTGTGACAGTTACTAATTATGAGGTAGCTAAGGGGCCTTTTGCAGAGCTGGTGATTTGATTAAATTTTAATATCCATGGCTTGTCCTCTCTGAAATTGCATTTACACGTAAAGCGCATTCTGTATTTACATGTTGTACTGTAATTACAATGCATTCCACGAATAAAGGTATGTAAACTTTATGCTTGAATACACGTATGTAAACTTTATGCTTAAATACACGTTGTGAAGGAATGTTGACTAGGCGTATTTTTGATTCTAAAGAGATTTTTTTAATTTTGACATATTTACATATTAGTGTCTAATTCATTCGATACACTAAAGGATAACAATTTTGTTCCATTACTTTAACAAAACACCGTCTGATATCCGAAAAAGGTAAGGTTACTTTCCTACCGTATATCACAAAGCTCCACTAAAAGAGTTCAGCACATTTTTTCAGCAACTTGGTCTATACTGAGCCCGTCAAATTTATCCGGTTATTTAATTCGAATTGAAAGTATGTTTAATGGGGGCGGGGGTATGATGATCCACCCGTGGAAGTAGGGAAAAGTCCGCCAGTCTCAGTAATTCATCCCGAAGAAGTCTGACAGACAGTGTCTTACCAAGCAACATGAGCGCTCCCCCATATGCCGTCATGTGTGCTTTAAAGTTAAGCTTCAAAATTTTCAAAACCAAAAACAATTTGCATCTGATCCTTCCTTAAAGTCGTGTGGCCACCCTTTTAAGACAACGATTGCTCAAATCTTGCTAACAACTTTCCACTAAAAATCCTTTTTCGCAATTAACTACTGTATTCTTCGATTGGTGTCCGCCAAACAAAACAGCCGTTCCTGGCATCCCCAGTGCACCATCTACTGTACCTTCATATTCATCAATAAGAGACCATTCTGAGTCTAAAAATAGTTAACTTGATGCAACATGAAATTATTGTAGATTTTTCATGATAACCTTCATTCCATTAGATGTCTCGACGAAAAAAGCTGATTAAAAGCTAGCGAGATAATGCAGCTAGACCCGTTTTACCTGCTATTATTATATTTCTTATGGACCAACTTTTAATTACCCCTTTGCCAGGGAGATACTGTCAGGACAGCGGATCAATACAATACAGTCGATCTTTACTCGAATGTATGTGTCTGTGTGTGTGTGTACGTGTGTGTGTGTGTGTGTGTAGAGCGAGAGAGAGGGAGGAGTGGAAGGCTTTCATGACAACTTCCGTCCCAAATTTACTTTGCAAAAACCTCAAGACAATGAGTTTATTTCCACGTGGGCGACGTTCACCTCCTCTCTCCCAGTATTGACGCCAATGCAGTGAACGATAATCAGTTTCGTGAAGTTTTCTCCCAAACCAGCCAAGTTTTGCTCAAAACAATCCTCTACCCTCCTAGCCCTTATTTATAATGCCTCTGTGCGCAACCATTTTGAATGAATTACAGTTTCCAAAATGTACATGTCATTCGGACTTCGACAGTATTTTGTTTGAAATAAAATCTCCTTTGGGTACATACAGTTCACAGCATTGAACCTGTGTCGAACCATACCAAATAGCGATTTTCCGATTGTCTTTGAAAATCTCTCCTAAAGCAAGGTCGCCAGCTTGTAAGCTCTTTTTAGTGAGCCTTAATTTAATCTTTTAATCCTTTCCCTCGTTTTTTCTGTATTTGTTGGTTGATAACCTTATTTTGCTGTGCTTTTGCTGTGAAAAAGTCTTTTGCAAGAAATGCCTACAGATAATTAACTCTATCCTTCTTTAGTGTGCGTTCAAGTTGTTGTGTTTCACTGTGAAATATTTGAAACCATTTCAGGGTAACTTTTTGTCCACACTCAGATTGTTAACTAATGGAATACTAGTATTTGCGTCTGCACACCCCCGGTCCCATTAGGAAACACAAAAACAACAACAAAACGAAACCCCGAAAAAAATGAGCAAAAAGCATGATTCAGTTGGCATCTAGAAATTTTGAATGAGGACTAGTGGTGTGTCCCAGAGGGAAGGGGAACCAAACGGCTCTGATTTACCCTTCAAAATATGTTAGAGTCTACAGTAAGTCAAGGTACCTTTACTGGTAATGTGTAAAACTTCAAATGGTTTCAAGGATGGTAGTAAAGTCTTGAAAGTGTCGGTCCCGATGATTATACCAAGACTTAACACACATCAGCATGTGCAGTAGGGTAGGAAATATACTCTAGTGAGTTACAACTGGAAAAGGGGCTTGGTCGGTCCGATGTAAACCAATTGGTTAGAAACTGAGAAGAAAACCCCAACCCGCTACCTAACTAACCAATGATCTTAGAAATATCCTAAGTTGAAAATTTTAATGTTGCAATATTTATCTATACCCTACAGTAACTAATATTGTCCATTATTTTGCAGCTTTGACGCCATGTTCTTCTAATCCCTGCCGAAATGGTGCCACATGTGAAGTTTTTCTGGGAGTCTCCTACTTTTGTGCATGTGCCGAAGGCTTCACTGGAGAGACATGCTCTGAGGGTATTAAATATTTTCCTTATTTTGTTCAGTGAGTAGATACTGTACTTAGAAGCAGATAATGTACTCAGTCAAGGGTAACAAACTGACCGTCAGCGAAGGGAGTGATCGCAGGACCGGGTTACTCCTCAAACTAAATGTTTTGAATCTTTCTCTTTGTACGTTATTTGGTCAATCGCGCAATAATTTATAATGTCATTGTTGTACTTACTCAAATAACAAATTGCTTGTATTTCTTTGTTTTTCTGAAAGTTACCACACCTTGCAACAAGGTCTAATAATATTCTTACTCGTATGGAGTGATGTAATTAAATAACTTCCTACCTAGCTGTGCAAAACGGTATCAGTGGCGTAGCGTGGGGGGGGGGGGGGACATATATAACTCAGGGATAACTATGGTGATCGAGACTATCAGAATTACATTTTGTTGAGTCTGACTGACAGCTTTGGCTAGGATTGACCTGTTGACACCAGTCGAAGCTGCATTAACAATTACTAACGGTAACATTCCACTCATCATCACTGGAAAGTACAATTGCCATAGCAAATATAATTACAATAAAATACGAAGAGGTAAAAATCTGAATTGAGATTTATGTTTACCATACTGGCTGTCCATGGACATAACACGCCATATACAAAACTGTTCGACTGTTGCAATTCACTTTTCATGCTGTTTAATATACATTTTGAATTGTTTGACTTGAATTTACACTAATGGCAATTCAGATAAGACTAATACAGTCTCGCCTGCTCTTCCCCTGTAGCAATATCAACAATAACACCACCAACGACTCTCTTTCAAAAGTTATCAACATTGCTGTCAACTACGGTCAACGGTGCAACGCCCGGTTCCGGTAAGTTGCCCCTTTGTTACTTTCCAACTTAAAAACGGAACCTACTGCCATTGTGTTTGCTGCTCAGAATAAGCAATGGATTATAGAGAAAACAGGCATTTTGCCACAACTGGAAGAGGCAGTAGCCGGCTCGACTTGAACCAATTGGTTTGAAATTGTGACGTAAAAATCTAACCTGTAACCTAACTTTACAATCCCAAACAGTTTTTCGCCCCTTAATGTAATCAGAATCGAAGTCATAAATACATAGCTGTACACATTACCTTAACCGTAACCCCGTTTGTGATACTTTTAGTAGCATTTTGCGTTAGCATTGCCAAAGGCTGAGATTTCTAAGTTTTAAGAATGACCCCAAAATCATAAAATATATACGTACATGTTTATTTTAAGAGTGTATTGTCCTTAGTGTGTTGGGGCCTGTAATGCAAAGATTGGTGGATCCAGATCCTTTGCATTGCTTGCTTCTCCAAACTTAGGGGTTAAATTGTTTCTTCGCCAGCTTTTTCATGGCTTGTGCGAAACTTGGAAAAATTGTCATCGGGAATCGCTACTTCGAGAAATGACAGTATTAATGAGATGATTTGAATTATCAGTACAGATGATATTCTAACGATGAATTGACGATATGTTAACTATATGTAAGCAATGAAATAACGACCACTTGATCGATGTTGCTTACAATGTTGATTTCTAACCCTACTTTTCTATTTTGTAAGTGTGACATTGAAAATTTCCAATCTGTCTTTTGAAGTATATTATACTCCTACAAGTTTCTATTCAATTCAATTAAGTTGCAAAAAGTTACTCACTCGGTAGATTGAACAGGGATGTACGCAAAACTCTCTTTGCCTAAGGTCTCTGCAAACAGTTACTATATGGTTTATTGGTGTTGAATTACATCTCTATAAATGAGGTTTTGTATGTCTGCCTGTCATCTAATTGTGTGATTTTGTGACTAAGCCTTAGTCGCCAGATCATTCATATAGGTGTTTAAAGGCCCAGTTCTCTCACCCCAAACAGTACCAATTCCCATAACCTTCTTTGTGAAACCCCTCCCACAATTGTCTGAAATTCATTCTTATCCAGACCCAATCTCAGTTTATTGCTTCAGGGTGAGTATAGAAAAACTCAATTTATGTAACCAAAACACTCTCATTACCATTCATGCTGTGTAATATAAGCTTTCACTCTTAAAAGGTTGGTTAAAAAAATTCACCAACAGTGGTCACGTATGTCAAATACCTGAAATTGGTTAAATTTTACCCAATAATTGTTGATTAATGGGTTATCCAAGAGGTTTTTTACCACTTTATTGGGTAACCAGCCTGTGGGGTAACCAAATAAACAACACATATTGGGGAAAATTTAACCAATTTCAGGTATTTGACATACGTGACCAGTGTTGGTGAATTTTTTTAACCAACTTTTTAAGAGTGTTGGTGATATGCGTTGTTTGAATTAGCTGTCAATCAAACAGCTGAGCCAATTGAGAATTTCGTAGAAATTGTAGTTTGGGGTGAGAGATTTGGCCCTTTAATGATATAGAGGCAATACGACAACACATGCTTAATTACTTCCACTTGAAATGTTGATTGTACACCCTGTTTTTTTATTGTGTAAATGTGGAATTATTTTTGTTTTCAATTCACCGTTTGAAGTGCATTTATTTTTCACACAACTCTTTTTTCAATTTGAGTATAGCAAACAATTACACGGTAGATTGAATAGACATGAAGAAACTCCATTAGCCTCTGCACAATTGTCAGGTTTTTCCAGTGTTGGATTACATATGTATGTATTGGGTTGTATGTGAGCCCATCGTCAAATTGTGTGATTTGACGGCTCAATCGTACATCATTTTCATTCGTGGTCAACTCATCATAAACCTGAACTAATAATTTGACTTAACTGGTACTGTATATTTTTCCTCGCATGCAACCAAAACTTTTCAACTATCATTGCGTGCACAACTGTTTGCTCTTATTTACAATGTAGGACATTTGAGTGAATGTTCTAGTTATGAGGATAATTATAAAAAAAATGTGCACTTTATTTTCTCCCCATTTTGAAATATTTGCAGGTGACGACATTTGTGGTACAGTTGTGACCCCAAGGATTGTCGGAGGGAGCGATGCCACATTGGGTAAATACCCTTGGCAGGGTTACCTTGTAGCAAGAAATGTTCTGTGCGGTTGTTCTCTCATCGATAATGAGTGGGCTGTTACAGCAGCACATTGTTTGGAGTAAGCTGATTACAATCTTTTTTATTCTTCCCTAAGGCACGCAAGGATATGCAATGGAGATGTCGTGCGTGTGTGTGTGTGGGTGTGTTTGTCTGTGTTTCTGTCACTTTGCTTGTAGACAGGATTATCTCAAGATAGCAAAGACCGGTACTTTCATATTTAGTGTGTAAAGTTTTCATTTTCAGGGGAAGGACCCTACTTGTTTTGATGAAAGTCAAATGTCATTTGAAGTAAAACTTGTAAAAACCTCGTGAAATAAAATAAAAGTGAGGGTTTGTTTTGCTGGAAATCTAACGTACGCCAAGCCAGGTCTTCATAGGTAGGTCAAATGTCATCTGCAATATCATCAGGATAAAAATGTAATTACGATGTCCTAAAATAGGTGAGTTTGAAGAATTTATTATTTTGGTATGTGGACGCAGCTTGGTTACAAAGAAACGTTTAGGCCTAATTGTTTCGGGGAGATCAGAAGTCATCTAGAGTCACCACCCATCACAATTAGAATGTGCAAAGAAATTACAATCAAGATATCATCTGGGGTCACCAATATTCAAAGAGAAAAATTTCCCAAAGGCTTTCCTTTAACAAATTTTCGTTTCGTCAAGACTTTCAAAAAGACTTTGTGTTTTCTGGTTGGAATAATACATAACATTTTACAACTTTAAAGAAGTATTACCATCTTAAAACGTTATCCTACATATCGATGTAAATAAGAAAGGCTAAGGCTTCATTTGATACTGAGCATGCGCAGATATCATTCATTTGCTTTCTTGTATACCGCCCGGTGAAAATGGAACGGAAGCTACTTCTTTGGCACACTTTCATCCAAATACTTACCTTCAAGATGTCTTTTTGCTTCCAAATAAACGAGAACATTCTTCCTATAGCAGCAGTAGTTGTGATCTGCAATATATATACATTATTTTGAAAATCTTTCAAAAGCAACGACTTTCTGCACAAAACGTCCAAATGTTTCCATTCTTCATGGGACTAGGAAAGACACACTGCAGTCAATCTGTAGGCCTATAGACGAATCCGATAAGCGCTTGTTTTGGGGGGGCTGTAGGCAGCCATTTCAGGGGTCCAGCAGCCTTGCCTTAAATCGTCTTCATTTATCTTCTAAATGAATTTCAAACTCTCATATTCAGTGAAATTGAGGGAATCAAGGTAAAATTTAGTGTACCACCATTCATGATACAGGTAAGCATGTTGGCCATTTGCGATGATTTGATTAGGGAGCAGTTATTTGGATGGAGACATAACGCTTTGAAATTAGGTTTACGCCGTCAAGACCACTCACTAATCTGTCTTAGGCATCATTCTTCGCATTTATATTATGTTTGCACGGGTTTATTAAAAAACAAACACAAAAAGGTATTCGCCGTCTGCTACAGTTAGAGTAGGACCGGCACTTTTTTTGCACTGCCACAGCATTGCCAGTCGTCAGGTAAACAAAGGTAAAATTCGGTCTTTACTCGGTCGTATGTCGAAATCTGAACAGGAATTTACATCTGGCTATTTCTGGAAACGTGGGGAAACGTCCAATCTTGTTGTCAAAAATTAGACTTTTACCCCTACAGCTTATATGCATCTCATGCTTTCTAGAGGAAGGGTCAATTGAATTAATTTGTTTTCAGTTAAACAGTCGTTTCGAGTGTGGTTGGATCTGCTTTTAAACTGTTGGAGGCACAGACCTACCTATCAATACATTGTTCTGCATGAGCCACTTGTCTAAGGATTAGTTGCCTTGGATGAGATGGTGTTCCAGGAATGATACTGAAACCGCGCCCCGAGTAAAGGAATGAAATGCTTTCATACAATTATACAACTTATCTTCATTCCTTTAAGTGTGTCTTAAAGTATAAGCATAAATGAAAATTTCCGTTGCATCTCCTTCCAAATTACAGCTCCCTGATTTGTTGAACAGCTATATGCAAGGCATGATATTGAATAATTAATTACCCCAAAATGTACTATGTGTAAACTTGTAAAGTTTCCACCTCATTGACGTTGCGTTGAATCTTCTAAATTCTTTCCTTTTAAAAGTTTGTGTCTTTTGTAATTGGTGTGTTTATTTGGTTTTCCATACTAAGCAAATCATTTATTGCACTGCTTTATTCTCTTTATATCTTCAGTGCCACATCCCAGGTGTACCTCGATGGGGTTGCATTTGGAACTGTCAACCTCGACTCTTTTGGAAACTCCAGTGTTTTTACCACGGTGGAGAGGGTCGTAATACATCCGGGATATAACGGCCAAACTTTCGAAAACGATATTGCTTTGATAAAATTTACCACTCCAGTAGATTATTCAGTCAACGTGAGACCCATTTGCCTGGAAACTAGTCTCCGTGAAACCAGTTTGTACGAAAACTGCGACGCGTCGGGATTTGGTTCTACTTCCCTTGGCTCACCGTCTCCTCCAGTTTTGCAAGAGGTGGAAATCACGTTGTTTGAGAAGGATCAATGCAACAATCTTGGTATCTCTGAAAACCAGTTATGTGCCGGTGGAAATGGTGACGGAATATGCCCAGTAAGTTAAATAAGTTCCGCGATGTATCACACTTATTTTTTGTGGGGGTTAAGGTAAATTAATTGCAAATCATTTAGTAGGAATATCAAAAACTCCTGTGTAACGTCCACATTGCTATACTTTTTTTTTTATTATTATGTTGCGTTCGACGTAAAATGAGCAGCTTATAACGTAGATACTAGAGTCAACTCACCTCATATTGGAATAATATTAACGAGGTTATTAGACCGTTCGTAATTTCATCTTTTTGTTAGGAATGGCATTTGCAGTTTTAAGTACAATGACTTGAAAGAACTCTCACACGACATTAGGAAAGCAAAAACAAACACAAAAAGGTGTTAAAGAAGAGGGAGCGTCGGGGAGGGGGACAGAGTAGGCGACCGCCTTTTGTATTCACAAGAAAATGTAAAAAGAAAAGGTATAAGAGGAAATACTAAAAGTTGACCGATATTTGCCCCTTATTGATTTCACTTCACCCGTGCAAAGGAGACCGTGTTTATTGATTTCTGCTAAGACTTACCTTTAATGACTTGTAAAACTTGTGACTTGCGTTGCGACATTTTTTTGACTTGTAACTGAACCAAACGACTTGATCCGGAAAAGGTGTCTTTCATTTGCTGTAATATTATCTCTGGTGTAATTAATTTATTGAATTTAAAGCCAATAGTTAAACGATTGCAACGGAACGTACTGCCATTGTGTCTGGTGCTCATCATAAGCAATGGAGTAGGTGAAACAAGCCAGTGCACCACAACTGGAAAAAAGGCCGCGGCCGACTCGACTTGAACCAATGGTTGGAAACTGGGCAGTTTAAACTCCATCTAACTAACTGAGTTAACGATTTCAAAATTTTGATGAAGGCATATATCTTATTTTCTAAAATGAATTGTTCGGCAGCTATCTTTGCTTACTATTTTTTCAGGGTGACAGCGGTGGACCCCTTGCTTGTCAAAGGAGTGATGGCCGATTTAGTTTGGTTGGAGTGTCAAGCTTCTTTAACGCTGCTAATGACTCTTGTGGAGAGTTTTCATCTGGTTTTGCTCGCGTCTCCAAATACAACGACTTTTTGGGCTCAGTGCTTGCAAATGAAGGTAGGTCACGTCACTTAAAGTCGCGAAATTATTATGTATGGTTGATTTTCTAATACGTTAAAGGGGCAAACAGATCTTTTTATTTCAATTTTCCACACCAGAACTCTAATTGGCATTATGTAATGTACATTGTCTTAAAACTAGCAGAAAATGGTTACGATCTAACTTCGTCATTGAATTGACGAATCCGATTAGCCTTTGTGTTTAGTGACTGTAGGCAGCCATTAGTGGAATCCATTAGCCTTATATCGCTTTCAGTTATTGTCTACACGAATTTCAAACCCTTCTACTGAGTGAAAATGAGGGAATCAAGATACATTTCAGTTTACTACCATCCATGATACCAGGTAAGAAATGAAATTAAAGGTGATGGACCCCAGTTACGTCGGGCTCAAATCAGACCATCACTTGATTTTTCTATACGGTGCAGTGAAGGGTATGTAGTCTTGCGTCTGTATGGATTTTTCCCGAGAAGTATTCGGACATTTTCGTTACACAGAAAAAGGACAAAATTAACTTATCTTCTAACTTGAATGACCTCTTCAGTTTTTCTATAAACTGATAAACAGTCAGTTCAGAATGGAAAAACAAGGTGTAAAAACTAGATGCTAGGTTAGTATTCTACAAAAAACTCTAATTGCACTTTGAAGACTTCTTCTACATCCATGCTAAATTGACCCTTCCTTATAATACTTATTTTAAGTCTATTTTCTATTGTCTAAGATATATAAAGTTTATTTACTGCCTATGTATATCAACATTGGATCACGAAGCCTTCCCACTACATGTGCTTTTCTTCCACGAAGATCAGGCAAAAATGAAGTTATACATCTTAACTCAGTGGAAATCAATTGAAAAGAAAGTCCGACCAGTCCGACAAGAAATAACTTGTATGTTGTCTAGTATTAGAGGGCATTTCTGCTAGTTTCAAAAGTCTTTTCGTTTTATGATTAGGCATGCTACATGTTGACTCTATCATCAATAGTAGAAGCCCAATTATATTCTTAGCAAATTTGTTTATTTAAGTTTCAGCAAAGGCCTAAATTAGTTCGTATTTTCTTCATCAGAGCCAACAGTGAGTTGTGAACCTGTTGAGATGGATGTTTGTAAAGAGGTCCTGCCATACACTCTTACATACTCAACATCTCAAGAGGACTTAGTTGCACAAGTAGAGGGTATAAGGAGCGCCACGATGTTAGACCAGTGTCATCCGGATGGTACCCTGTTGGCATGTGCTCTATTCTTCCATGAATGCAGTGAAGATAGCAAACAGGATCAGAACCGACTATGTAGGCAAGTTTGCCTTGATGTTCTCCAGGCATGCCAACTGACAAACATCTCATCTGTATGTTCTGTGTTTCCGATTGGTGCAACCCCTGCCCAAATATGGTGCCCCTCGGGTGAGTTTGAAGCCCCTACTTATGGTGTGGGCCAGATAGCAACTTATCTTGTCGGGTGGGTGGGAAGTCTGCAGAAATGAAAGGAGCATGTTGAATTCATTTTAGAAATTAAAAAAAATCAAATTATCATTTTACACTGCTGAAGTTTGCTTTACACTAATGACAAATGGTCACACTTAGACAATCCCCATATCCTACATAAAAGTAAATGTTACCAGAGTGAGTAATGCACGATTCGATTGTTAGGTTAAAGCATTTGACCAGACCTCTTTTTCAAATTATTTACGTTTCAAAGCAAAATGCAAGTTAATTCCAAATCTTCAATTTGTGCTTACAATTTGGATTTGAAAATGAACGGAATACGAAAATTAATGGGTATTGACTCATGCGCCCTTACGTCACTGTTTGGCAAAGAACATGCGCAGAAATTTATTTGTAAACATGAATGAGTCTATTGCCATATGGTAGTACTTTTCAACAACCGTGTTGAATTGAATGTTAAACAACGATGGACAGATACTTAGATAATGTAAAGATAATGCAATTAGGTCATGCACGAAGGCGCTGTCCGAGTGCATTCAGCGATAGCATTAACCCTGATGGTGCATTATTATGTTCTAACGCACAGGTCCAGAGTTATTTTACTAACATTTTTGTTTAAAGGACTGAAAAAGAAATACTTCGAAAGTCGGTTGGAGTAATTAAACCATGTAACTTTCCAAAATTGCTACAGTGCAATATATCCATTTTCTTACTAATGATCTTAAATAACAAGCATGCAAGATTGAAACTCTGTTTCATACCCATGGCGCGTTTTCTTTGTTCACCGTGCAGGTCCTGATCCAATCTGCAACCAACACTTTGAATTGCAGTCAGAGCCAGTATTTCTACGATCTCCAAATTTTCCCGAGGTGTATAACAACACTTTAAATTGTGAATGGACAGTATCGGCTCCCCGGGGATACAGTATAATTGCAAAACTACGTGATTTCGCCACAGAAGAAGGGTTTGATTTTATCGTTATCGGAAGTGGTCCAGATCCATCTAACCGATCTACAGCATTTATACGAGAATCGGGATCACTTCCTTCTGGTTCCAGGCTTTTCCCCGCAAATGAATTGTGGTTGAAGTTTGCATCAGATGGTAGCGTGGTCTCTTCTGGTTTTGAAATAGAACTTTTCGCTGTCAACGAGGAATCAGGTAGGTTCAATCTGAAGGGAAAATAATTTAAACGTCTCGCCACTAATGAATTCAGTCTTGAGTTAAAAAAAGTAAATTCATCATTACGGCTCAGGTCACGGGTTACACCATGCAAAAATAAAGATTTTTATACGATAATAATGTCATTATAGATTGTGAGTAAAGTCGCACGAAAACGGACCCTTTGAAAAAAGCGGTGCCATGCCCATTGTGGTATCGTAGCACAGAAACACGGCAGACAAACAAGGAGGAGACAGCAGAGAAAGGTAACCCTCATGGTGTATTGACCAAGACCCAACTGAATCAGTGCACAATGGCTTCTACATGAAACGAGGGTGTAATGGAATTTCATTCTTGTGCAATTACGTAATACCTGACATTGGTAACTTATTATTCACATTCGGCACCCATCTTAAACCAATCAGTTAGAAACTCTGCTGTAAAACTCTATCCAATAACTAGCTAACTTATTGCATGAATTTGGTACTGTATGCATACAATTTCTTGAATATATAACTAGATCTCATTCTTTCAATATAATCATGAAAAGACCTCTTTCGTCTCCCAACGTTTTCTACGGAAGAATGACTTTTGTTTAGATTTGACAAATCACAGTCGGAAACTTCGTGCAACATCTGGTTAAACTACATGCTATGGAAGGTATCGATGCAGCCATTCCTTATCTGCACGAGTAATTATTAATCCAAGTCTTTTCATTGTTAATGCAGAAAAAAATACTAGATGTTCTAAAATATTAAACAACACAACATAGAGAAGTTTGGTTGGTAGGATGGTTGGCTGTCTGGATGGCTGCGTGGTTGGTTTTCCTCCTCCAGTGCATATGCTAAGCATCAATGTCAATGAGATTAGCTGGTTCCATTTTGAAAGTTTTTGGTATAACCCTGCATATACTCTTTTGTCCAGGATTACTTGACTTGAAATATCAAGTATGTACTGATAATGCTGTTCCCTTAATGACATTAAACCGTAGCCGCGAATAATGAAACAGCATACTTTTGAGTATAGTCACACAGATTCAAGATAACGTAATTCCTCTCTATGCCCCCCCCCAAAACAGCTCTCTGGCATAATAAGCCTTTCATTTTCTACAGAAAATAAACTTGCCATTTTCGTTATCTGGTAGGTGGTTAGTTAAAAAGCACCTCATAAACAACCAAACCACTGGGTGTTACAGAATTTAATGCACCATGTATATAATACAGGCGGAAGAAGGATAGGCAAAATTCGGCCATAAAAAGAAATATAAAAAACGAAAAAACAAAACAAAGCAAAAAATAGGTCATAGGGATAACAGTTAAAACGTATGCTCACCTTTAACCTATGGATTATTGGTATTTTCAGAATGTTCAAATGAAAATTTCTTGTGTTCGGTTGAAAACATCTGCATACCCAGCTCATGGCAATGTGATGGTGTTGCTGACTGTATCAATGCAGACGACGAGATGTTTTGTGATGGTAAGAGCACAGCATTAGCATTCTTACCCATAGATAAAACGGTGCAGAGCTGTTATATTTTCATTCAAATATTTCCTACATCTGTCCTGGTAATTATCGCAATATTCATATGCTCCCTTGATGGTCACTTGTTACATTTAAAGACATAGAGGTGGGTACGAGGTTTGAAAAGTCATAACTGAGACAGCAAAAGGCAGTGAGTAGCTAGGTACGAGTTCAACGTAACACAAGATAACATAATCCCGGTTATGTTTCTTTGTGAAATGAGCTCAAATCCTAGTCACTTCAACCAGAGTTTTGTTAGTTTAACTAGGATTTGCATTCATTTAAGCAGGATTTCATAATATATTAAACAAGTTTATGTTGGAGTAAATGGAACATCGATCCTCGTTTAATTTAACCCCGGTGGTTTTACAGTATATCTTATACTAGTAAAGACTAATCGTTTATTCTTTCTGATCGTCTTTAGGTTCTAGAACTTCCAGTGCATTTTCAAGCTTTTTTAATTTCGTTTACTCTCATAGTTGAGTGTGTATCCACAATTAGTGGGCTCTACTGCCCGAACCTGCCATATACCAGTGTGAACTTTGCTGATAGTGAAGTACGAGATGACAACGAAGCGCAGGCCGTTTTTAATGTAATAGAAGGATTTCTTGGTACCTGTCCCAATGAAGATAGACTGTTCTTGTGTGCTCTATTGTATCCAGAGTGCCCAGTGAATGGTACGGGGTACTTTCCTTGCAGAGAACTTTGTGAGAATGTCATGGCTACTTGTCCAACTTTGATTCTCGCTGCCAATTTGAACTGTTCTCAATTGCCATCTGGTGTATTACAAGGAAATGGCGTTTGTCTTCCAGGTTAGTCACTTTATCATATTTACTTGTTGCCCCAAAGTCCCTGATCACCTTTTGTGAAAAAACCAATGATCGATATGCGACCAAATAAAAGTTTAATAATTGTAGCTAAAACAAGGACAGACATTTTACCAGCCGCTTTACTAACTGCATGGTCAAGTGGTTAGAGCATCCGGTTTGCAGTCGGGAGATTGGGAGTTCGGGCTGGATCATACAGAAGACTTAAAAAACGGAACCGACTGCCATTGTGCTTGATGCTCAGCATAAGCAACATAGGGAAAACAAGCCAGTGAACCACAAAAAAGCCTTGACCGACTCGACTTGGACCAATCGGTGGGAGACTGGACCGTAAAACTCTATCTAACTATAACTTTACCAGCTTCTTGTTTTGTTTTTGTGCTAATATTGTTAGAAATAAAAGCGGGACTATAGGTGTATAATCTACGATATTTCGTAATGTAGGAACGGTATCCTCAAAAGAGGATACTCTTCATAAGATGTATGGCATTAACCGCTCCTTAAAACTTGTTGAAGTAGTTTTTTTTTTTTTTTTTTTTTTTTTGAAGGAACGCTTTATTTCAACCTTCAAATACATATAAGCAAACGATTATGTACAGAAACTTGTTGAAGTAGTTAAACTTCCTCATCTACAATTTTACTATTCATTTGAAATAGAAAATGATTTATGTCAAATGCGAAACTGACATATCTTAGACTTTTCGCAAATTGAGCTTGGTAGAAAATGGCTAACTATTTACTCATTTGCAAATGGGAATATAGATCGGTTAATCGCTGATGAGTTAGTTAGTTTGATGGAGTTTTACGGCCCAGTTTCTAATCAAGTGGTTTTAGTCGATCCGGCTTGGGCCTTTTTTCCAGTTGTGGCTCACTGGGTTGTTTTCCCTACCCAATTGCTTATGCTGAGCATCCAGCACAATGGCAGTAAGTTCCGTTTTTAAAGTCTTTGGTATGACCAGGCCAGGAATGGAACTCCCAACCTCCTAACTGGAAGTCTGATGCTCTAACCACTTGACCATGCAGTCGGTCTGATCGCTTTGAGTAAAAGCATTTCATTTGGTTGGAAGTTAGTTAGCTGCAATATGACGTCAGAGGTACACCACTGAACCCTCTTTTAATATATATACTATATTTACATTGGAGACAGATTTCTTTCGTTATTAGATGTTTGACAATAAGAAAATGATGTTACATACCTTTTTTTAAGATCGAAGATTGAATAAAGTCTGTCTAATGAATGAACGAACACCTTGGAAATTTTCGATAAAAGTAGCATTTGAAAGAGCAAAATAATATACCTTTACTTTAGGCAAGGATTCACCCCGCCTTTGGGTTTTCGGGTTCTGATTTGTGCCTCGGTGAGTTTTTTGACGTGGAGAATTAAAGAGGTTAATTGTTGCATAGTTACCTTACTTGGTATAAAGTATGGTATCCTTGAACGCGGTCTTACTGTATCAGTAGAAACGTCGGAGATAAAGTGCCAAGCTGAGAGCTTGTCAAGTAGAATCTGGGTGTTGAATTGCAAAATTATATTCTCTTATTTTTCGATGAGCTGGTTGATAAGCTGTTATACAGTAAAAGAGAACGGTTGAATGTTAACTGAAGGACCCATTTACTAAAAAAGGAATTTTAATTGAATAATTTTAAAGTGCTACTGTTTAGTGATTCTTTGAATTGTATACTTGCAAACGAGTGTTTGCCAGAAGCGGTTGCAAATTCCACAGGCGAATGGATATTTATGAAGCACAAGACTACGAGTTTATAGATAGTTTTCAATGTGAATGAAATTGGGCAAAGGCAAGACCGTGACTGAATTAAGAGGTATGCTTTAATTTCCAAACTTTATGTCAGCTTTACGGTAAGTCGGTAAAGAAAAAAATTCCTGAGCTTAGAAAAAGATGTGAATTCAGTTTTAAACTTTTTTTTAGAGCGCAGTCAACCTTGAGAGGTTGTCCCGTTGGTAAATGTAAGCATTATTGTGGGATTTTGTAGCTGATTTATTTGTAACAAAAAAATGGGATCGGTACGACGTAAGAGGTAGCAAATACTCATTGATATGACTTACTTCAGCAAAACAAAACACGTCTCCGACACCAACGCTATTTCGATAGAAATAGACAATGCCGTCGCTTGGCGTGTTTGTAGTCGAAAGATATTCCCCTAAGTTGTTCTGACACTTATCATTCAAATGGAATATGGTGCAGAAGCATAGTACTGCAGGTATTCCATGTGTAAGAATTCATTGTCGAGTGACTACCGTGATATTGCTGTTGAAACTGTAGGATAAGATCCCAACTGGTGTAGTAAGTCTTCGGTTTGAGCAAGTGGATAGTTGGCTCTGGAATTTTACAGTTATGTTCCAATTGTGGTAACCTTAAAATGTTCTGATTTACTTACTTAAAGGAACATCGACTGAAATGCCGAGTAGTGTAAGAATGATGACAACAATTGCCACCAGCGTTTCTGACGTCACAACTAACATACAAAACACAGTCACTGTTGGTGAGACAGGAACACCTGTTAGTGCATCAACGCAGTCAACAGGTACATGCTATCTAGTAGTGGAAGTTCTGGATCGAATATTTTTATTCAAATCACGAATTTCATTAACTCAGTCCTCTTTTATTGGTGTAAAGAATGCAATTCTTAACAGGAACAGTAAAACTTTTTAAAACCTCATTAAACACACAACTTATCAACTTCCTCACATGAAACATTTCCAAAGGGCAACAACCTAGTAGCCACCTTACCTAAGACATCGGTCAAAAAATCAGTGCCCCTTCCCAGTCAACGATATCCCGACGCTTATTCTTGCAATACGAAAAACAAAAATAGAGGAAGTTATAATTTGTATGAATTACCGGGAAGGCAAGCAGGCGTACCAAGCACAAGTACCGATCGACAATATTACCAAATATAGATAATCTGTCTAATCCCAAAATTAAAAGGACATGTCCCCCGAAATCGTCGTCCTTAATTGAGTGGAAGCGGACATATCTTCTTAAATCGTGGTCATTGACTGAGAGGACGGGAAATGTCTCCTGAAAGGGTCGCTGTTAATTGAGACGATGGGATCTGTCCCAAGAAATCGTCGTCTTTAACTGAAAGGAGACCTCAGAAGAAATAAATAATTAACCAAGGACGGGCCGTTTGCAACAAATAAATTTAAATATTTGAAATGAATTGTAAGATTTTGGATAATGCTTACAATCTTTCAAGATTCCCTCCATTATTGGGATGATTTTGGTAAGGTAAATCATTGTTTCTGGAAGACTCCTATAGAAAAGAATATAACAAGGTTTTTGAATAAACATTGCCCAAAAGCGGTAGGAAGAAAATGGGAGATGAAACCTGTCTCCCAAAATTCGTTGCCTAGAAAATCGCTTCATTTTCTTCTGAGATGTGTCTCACTTCGGAGATTACCCAGACTCTCTGTAGTTCCTGTTTGCAACTTCTCGATTATAAACTCTTAAAATTTTATTACCAAAGTTTTAAACTTAAGCAGGTTGAACCTTTCACACAGTACCTTGTTTATGTACTGAAATCCTGACATATGCTTTTGTGGGTAGGGATTGTCTGCTCATGGGATGGTTTATGTAATTTTGGTTTGTTATTGGATAGTTAAAGACACTGTATCGTGGCGCGAAACGGGGGCGGCACCATGTTTTGAAAATTGTTCTTTTCTCCTTCCCGCATCAAAAACTGTTACAGCGCCATCACCTTCCTTGATCGTGAAAAATGTTCATACAATCGAGGGAAGTTGAAGCATGGAAGTACTACACGGTACTCATTCGTGCTGACGTAGATTTCTGCAAGACATTTGCAAATACCACATACAACGAACAATCGTCGGCAATAACAAGAAAAGTCAGTCGGCGAGGACAACTTTTCCCAAAATGAACAAGACATTGACGGCTCGGCTTCCATGGAACGCTTTATCAACGTTAATTAACGAGTAACTTGCGATGGTTAAAGCTGCGAGAAGGTAAGGAAAATAGACAAGAACAAATAAGATGGCTATTAGAAGACATTGACAGTAATTCTGCGAAAGATCCTTGCTTGGCGATGTGTAGTATTACGTACGTGCATATGCCATATAAAATTGAATAAGGGAGCAATTTTCCCAAGATTATGGGTACAAATTCCCAAGGTCTGATACAATACAGCAAGAAACAAATTCAACTGCCATAACGTTGCATGTGGACCCTTGTTATTTTATTGAGTGTATAATTGATGCTACGTACAGTAGTTGCTACCAGGATACACCTTCAAATTAAGGCTGATATATCTTATACTGGTGTGAAAAGGGACAAAACGTTAGTCATTGCCAGTATGAAATTACTTCAAGCACATGTACACTCTTTGTCCTACAGTTACATAGTGTTTTAGTAAAATATATCCCACAATTAGAAAGACTATGTATGTGAGTTGACAGATTTCAGACTACACTCTGATCACATATGATGGCCTAGCTAGCTCAACAATTGGCTTTTCACCCCCTAAATTAGGACAAAATCAAAAAAGAATAGTAGTGTGATGCACAAAAGTCTAGGAAGGGTTTGCTGGATGAGAGCATTATACTGTATACCATATGATTAGAAATAAATTGGACTGACCACGTTCAAAGGATAAGAATGCTATCCAACCAGCTCAGCACTGTTGTAATAATGCCAACAACTTCCACTGAATACTTAATTGACATGTGACAGCAAATTGCATCTAGGGATAGTCTGGCCAGGATGGTTGTCTGAAACAATTCTTCCACACCCGACCCCAGGAGAACCTAGTAGTTTACTAGACCAAAGATTTTAAGACTTTTCAGGGTGCTTGCCATAATCCATAACGTAACCTCATTTTAAAGTATCACAGGGTAATAACTAGCCTTCAAACCGGGCTATGTCGTCAGTTAAATGGCCTAATGAAATGCTGTACATGTAATGGAATACACATGCAGCCCTGTGTAATAGCTAGGTAACTGCAATTGGCTTCAGAGTTGGGATAAGGACTGGAGGACGAGGAGGGGGGAGGTGGCAATAAGAACTTTGCTCCACTGATACCTGAAGTGTAACTGAATATAAGTCTATTAATCATTTAAAGCCCCCCCCCCCCTTACCCTCCCAATTAGGAAAAAAAGGTTCTAGCTACCCCACATGACAAAGTTTCTTCAACATGTACAGAGCAAGTAAATTAAAATACTGTACCATACCAGAGTAAACTAACCTTCAAGTGTACAACATTTTCCTTAAACAGTCTACTGAAACTAAAAGGTCGTTACTACATGTCAGTGGCACTTGTCACATATCTTATTTATATTGTGCTCTTCTTTGTATCCTTGAAGGCACTAGCACTACAGGAACTGCATCAACTTTTCTGGAAAAAGAATCACCTACAATACCTACTATATGGCAGAACTCATGCATGAGAACCTACCATCATCTTCTTGTTAGGCTGGAAGGAAAATGTCTTCTCTTTAAAGAAAAAGTGCAGGCCAGGTCTGTATGGTGGCTTTGAGAACTACATCTCCACTGCCAGCTGATTGCCTAGAGGATTCAACTATTGAAACTTGCTTCGTATGACATACTTAATGAAATATTCCGAGACTGGGGAGGGGAGGACGGCCAGTGTCATCATGTTAGGATACAGCGACAGGAGTGCAAATAGAGGGGTGGAAAGACTACCCAGAAGTACATTGAGATGGGAATTGCATATCATGATATCAGTGACAAGAAATGTACTTGTAGACCCAAACTATCCTGCAAGATATATTATGAAAGTTGCATGTAAGCCTCGAATTCCTACATTTTAAAAACTTCATTTACAAAGATGGTAGTAGTTTTCATATCACTTGCAATACAACCTTTTTTTAGAAAAACACAAGTTTTTGTACCATTTTTGAAGTGAATTTATAACTGCATGCAAAATAGAAGAGTTATGTTTTGTTTGGGAATTAATCATGGTGTCTATTATTATAAAAAAAAATAAGAGCTTTCCACTGTCATGCTTGTTGATCAAGAAATGTATTATGGCATGTTGATGGGAAATTTTAAGTGTAAAACAATAAAGTGAAACAGCTGGTACAAGATTCCAGTAAGAATATGGTACTCTACCTGATTTTCATCTTTTCTTTTATGTAATATTTCTGTCAATTGGCCTTTTAGGAATTCCAGTAATTATCATAATTTTGTCAAAAATCATTTAATATTACTATGAGGTATGAGTGAATTACATGTTTCCTATACCTTTATGTATGCCTTGAAGACTAGTTGGGTCAGGCTATTCACTTACAGAGGTAGATCAGAAAAATGATGGGGTATTACAGGATGTAGAAGAATCTATTTCCAGTGGTTTACAGCAGTTATGGTAGTGTTATAAATTGCATTCACTGGAGCAAGGACCTCGTAGCACAGATGTATAGCATACCATTTCGTTTGAATGAGAATAATGTCTGTTAATGACAATATCAGTTTTGATAATTTTGAGTTTGCAATTAATGAGCTGTTCATTCTCATATAGAATCAAGCATGCACCTAGCATATTTTATTAGCATTTTGGACCAAAATGAGGGGGGAGGGGGATAAAGGAGGGAGTGATACTTACCATGCACACTGTCCTGCAGGTTGATAAGGATGACAAGAACTAGCCCACCTCCTTTTTGTAGTTTACAAATCAATCCCTAGAAAATGTATTGTCAAACTTTCAATAGATCACATTCTGCTTTTTTCCAAAGGGCAGCAAGTTTTTACATAGTTTTCAGACTTCAAAAAGGATCACAATGAAGCCCCATTTCAAAAGCTGTGTTCTACACACTCTAGTACCTTCTCCAATTTAAACAAGAACACCAGCCTAGTGCACCTCTGCAGTAGTACTTCAGCAAAGCTGAATTGAGTTTCAAAAGTCTACAATTACATACAACTTCATTCTTATTGGGGACTTCTGGATAGCAGTAGGGTGGACCTGGGTGGACAATGCACAGGGGTCCATGGAGAATTCAAACACCTCAGAGCTTGTGTGTGCAAGGTTTCATTCCTATCCCATAACCCCCACCCCCCACCCATGAATATTGGAGCTAGAGGCTTTTAGATAAATGAATTTGGGCACCCCCTTGCGGTCTAGCTTCCCCATGCATCTAGAAGGTCTTGTTATGCCATTGATTGAGTACACAATTACCAGTACCCAAAAAACACTGATCAACAAGAGTGGAGTTATTGTTTCAATTCATATCAAAATTTAACCAATTGGTACTGACCTTCATGTATAAAGTACTATATATTCCTATCTTTGTGGATATGCTACATTCCCTTCAAGTATAGCGGTGCTGTTTGTGTGCACATACTGTATGCATGCAATTTGCACAAATATATTTCTCCTTCTTGTAACTTGATTCTGCATCATAGCAAAATCATTCTATGTCTAAATGTACAAGTCCCTCCATAACTAACAGCTAAAAATGATGGATACTAGGACATATATGAGACCCATCGAAGCAGTACCACAGTCTCCAATTAAAGAGGCACCATGCACCAGCATGCACCTTTACCAGGCTGGTTTCTAAATGGCACTCAGGTGGGGAAACAAAAAGTACTGCACAATATCACACATAAACAACTTGTGGAGGGTGTAGGATTAAACCAAATTAGTAGAAGAAAGCTGATAAAGAGTTCTCATGGAATGCTCAATGCTAGAATTAAATGTAATCAAAATTTTTATTCAAGTCATATTTGGTCCTTGGGATGTTGGCATAACGTACATGAATGTGGCAACACAAACCAAAGCATGTCATGACTGAACCTGAAGGAAGTACTGATCAAGGAGTGATGTCAATGTTTCAGCACAGATGGGCAATGCTTACAGTAGCAAGTCCTGATTTTACAATTGCTCTTATTCAAAATGAAACACAGTGATTTGGTTTAACCCATTAATAGAAAATGTCAAGATTGAAAAATTTCCGTGTCCCACTTACCATGGCGAGGGCTCCAAAAATGACAATAGCTAGGAAATGAGTATTTTCAGCACAAATAAAATTTACACTGGAAATTAAATGTTCGTCTATAAAAAAAAAAAATTCTTCCAAATTTTCAACAATTCTTGGCAAGGAGCTTCCCATTTTGCTGGTTTTTCCACCCTTGCTCATGGCATATTCAAGTCTAAGAAAAGAAATATTTTGATCATTTGTAAAAGAAGTTTTAGAAAACACATTTGATCAGTGCAAGTGTAGGATATGTAACACAAATTTGCTCCAAGTTTACAAAAATTGAATTAAAAATCTGATAACTTTACTTGCATATATTTTGAGCATCCGAAGAATTGAGTTTAGAATTTTATGCGCAACATTCTACTTCACCGTCCTATTAAATATAAATTTACTTGAAACATTCTTTTACAGGATATCTTTTAAATGAGAATTAGGGTCTACTTCTGGGGTAGAATATTCAAGCTAGGCCAAGTCCTCTCACTACTTCATACATTCTCCCAACCTGTTTAATTCTAGCCACCCACAGCTGTTTAAAACTTTTCATTGTGCAGACACAATCCTGGTCTACTGTTTGAAGGGTATATCATCATAGTGAGCATACAAAACCCTTTTGAATCAGACTGCACTCTCTGTCGGAATATGAGCCACTCTGCATTCTTGAATTTGATATCACAGATCAGAATGATGTATGGGTATTTCTTACACAGTACAGTTACTACAAAATAAACTATAATTATCAATCTGAATATCCTGAACATGCAGTTTCAAACTTCCACTTCCTTTGGCATACCAACTTCTCTATTAAACAAATGACTTAAACACCTTTAGAAGGGTTCCTGCCATCATTGAAAACCTGAAAGTCATGAAATTTGAAAAAATATTTTCCAGGGCCTGGTAAAGGTTTCCAATTCAAAAAATTGTGTTAACTAAGTCATGAAAAATTCATGGAAATTTTCACAAACTTTCATAAAATTTTCATAATCTGATGTAACAGCCCCCCAAAAGTCGTACAAATTCTTTGAATATTTGGTCCTGGAAAAGTAAAAATTTATTTTCCAGAAATGTGGGAACCCCGCTTCAACTTACGATTCATTTGAAGCTTACAAAAGACACATGAGTGCACCCAAAATTGTTCCTATATTCTTGTTATCTTTATTGTGCGTGGTATGATAGTCCCATTAGTTCTTTCATGCCGTTTAGTAACTGGGATAAAATTCAGACCTAAAGTTTCAGGTATACTGAGCTGATGTTATAACATATAAATGAAAGGCTTCAATACAGTTACAAGCTGGTTGGCAATACTGTTCAGGTATCACACCATCTTCCTTTTCACAAAACTTCATACACAAAACACATTTGGCCTATAAAAATTGCTTTTGTGATGTAAACCATAAAAATGGCAAGCAATTCAAGGCAAGCAATCTTTCCAGTATTGATGTGGTTTTCTGGGTTCTGCCAGGATACTCAAAATCACGCATAAATCCATCCTGGTTGGCAAGCATCAACCAGGTGCCTTTTACACCCCAATTGTAGCTGAGATTTTGAATCTTCAGTCCAGTTGACCGTGACGTGACACTGTACATGACTGGCATATGCAAAGGTGAACTTCACAACTTTGGGTGGATCCTTGGGCTGGTCCTCCTGTGCTAAAAAAAAAAAACGGAATAATATATGAAATGCCCACAGAAATATTTTTGCTCTGTCTGAGTTTTGTTTCCTTGCTTACTTGAATTTTTTTCTGGATTGCTTAATAATCTGCATTGGTACTTCTCCAAATTAAATGTAATAAGCAGGCCTCAGCTGGAACTAGAAATGTATGAAAAATACTTATAATTCTTTTTCTTTATTCTCCTTGTCACAAATTCCAAAAAGATGAAATTGTTCTCATATTTCTCACTTTCTTGAAGAGAGAGCTACTCATAAAAGATTTCTTTCAAACTTGTGGTGCCAAAACTTGCTTAACTGGACAAGGCCAGAGGTGAGGTTGGTACTACTGTCACTAGGTCTTGGAACTGGGGATAGGCATACTATCATTCCGGAAATATTTTGAGCAGAATCCAGATCAATTGCACATTCAAAAAATGTAACAAAAACTTAATATTTTTCCATCAGGTGCAAGGTTTCTCTTTTCAGAGAAACTGAAACCAATGCATAGTGAATTTACCTAGATAGTCTACTTTCATGTTTAGACTTGACTGCTTCCTCCCACATTATATTGTCTGCCTCTGCCTCATCAGTTTCATTTTCATTTTGGCAATCCAGGAAATCTTCAACTGAACTGTTGACAAAATAGATTGTACTGCACTTAGACCTGTACTTCAAGTCACCTCTTGTCCAAGCAGGCAACAATAATGGAGCAATTAGCAAAGTTTGGAAACTACATTTTATCCTTTATATCATATTTTGAAGATAAATGAATGATGAACTTGAACAAACTGACAAATGGCCCAAAAATTTGCAACTTGTGTAAAGGTATTTTTATCCATGGATATGTTCATGCCAAATGCAAATGGTGAATGTTCCTACCATGCAGTTTCATGATACTGTTTCAATCTAGAGAAATCTCAGATCCTCTTCTCTGCCCTTTGATATCAAAGCATGATTAATGAAAAGCTCAAAGGGCAAGAGCAGTCTCCCCAACTTGAAGTAGTGTAGTACGTATACACCGTCCCTGTTTCATGATTGGCTCTTCACGGTCATGTGCTTTTTTTGGGAGTCACTGCTTGGTTTCCCTGAATATGTAATATTGAAGTCCTAAAAAATTATTAATGATACTTTTAAGAAATTAAGAGAAGTGAAAAGAAAATTATGAGCTTTAGCCTTTGCTTCAAAATACAGTAAGTTTGGGATGACTGTTCTTGCCTTTCAATGTGTAAAACTGACAACAGCAGTCATGTACCTTGGAGTAGTATGGTTAAAATGGGAAGACCCAGTAACTGCATCTGCCAGGACTGAGCCTATGCACCACATTAAAAAATTACAAAACAAATTCTGTTTAGCAAAGGTTTTTTTTCTTTCCTGGTCAGCTTTTTGATGTTAATATCCGACATTTCGAAAGCATGTTGGAAAGCACATATATATGTTTTGCAAGCATGTGACTGCATTTGAAAATGGTGCAATCAGTTATCACTAGGAAAAACTTGCATTTTTAGAGTTAACACCCAAAGAAACAGATTGGGTAGTATCTTGTTGGAATAATAGATAAAATAAGTAATAATACAAAAACATAGGACCTCATAAATCCATTTTGAAATGATTAGAGTAGCCTAGCTAGGTTACAAAATAAAAGGAAATATAACTACTGTGAGTAGAAGAGAGATGCATGTATCTGACAGTCAAGCTACTGTACTGTACTTCAGAAGAAATGCTTACTGTCATGAAAAAAGTCAAAGCTTTAGAACTTTATGACAGTAAATATAGCACCCTCCTCTCACACTGTGACAAAGACATCACACTTCCACTGCAGAAAGACAAGGGAAGACTGGCATCCAATACCCCCATCCCTTTTTGTTTAGGTAAAAGGCAAAACAATTCCATGCTTAAATCTTGAATGACCCTTTGTGTTTTGGCAATTTATTTTGCCATAAGTGTTCAGTTAAACCTGGAGTGCCAGAGAGGTGCTAAGGGGAGCGAGGTGGGACAGGGGATGCATCTCCCAGCTATGATGGATGGTCCCACTGTATATAGGAAACATTTTCCATTCTTTTCAAGGGAGCATAGATGGGTATGTTATTTATTGCCCAGAAAGTGACAACTGACAAGTAACTCCAGTGGTATACTTCCTTCTAATTCTTGAAGGAAATGCAATTGTCCTTTAATAAAAACCACAAAACTTGAAATTTAATTTTCAAATCCAAATCAACATTGAATTTAAAATCCAAGTTTTCAACTTTTCTTTCATAACATTTTATTCAAAATAATTCCCAGACAAATCTCTGGGTTTGGCCATAGATTTGGGTTGCTTGTACCTCTTATGAAGGATTTTATCATTCCCTTGGAAAGAGACTGCATGCCACCATGCAGGATGCTGTGACTTCTTACAGCATGTACTACAATGCTATAATCATGGGTGAAAAGAGTTGTGAAGCTGAGAAGCTCCTTCCCAGGAAATTTGGATATCTGGAGGGAAATTTCCCTTTTCTGTACATGAAAATGCAGGGAGAATTGTGGGAAATTTTACTATCTTCCTGGGAATAATGCACCTTTCTTCCTGGGAAATAAACTTTTTTCCAGCCCTGGCTGTAATACATGTTGTAGTTAGTTAGATGGAGTTTTATGGCCCAGTTTCCAATCTACTGGTTCAAGTCAAACCGGCCACGGCCTTTTTTTCCGGTTGTGGCTCACTGGCTTGTTTTCCCTACCCCACTGCTTATACGGAGCATCGCGATCACGCAAAACAGCAGTAGGTTCCTTTTTTAGAGTCTTTGGTATGACTCGACCTGGGAAGTGAACCCAGGCCTTCCGTGTCATGCTCTACCGTTAGACCAAACACACTGTCTGTGTAATACATGTTGTATAAGGGAATCGTGCATAGAACATGTATGATGTTTGTCTGAACTCAATGAAAGTGCAGCTAGTCTTGGGCAATAACTATTGGTTTGAAGTTGAACAGCCAGTTGCAATCCTCCCTGTAGTTGGCTTCCATAATTACCTGTAGTTGCTGATGAGGGACAAACTGGGTCTGAAATACTGTCATAGTGGCCCTTGACAGGAGTAGATGTCAATGCTGCAATTCAATGGAATATCATATTTACTGCTGGTGATGCAAGTTTGCAGCACAGGATGAATATGGATGATGTTCAATTATTTTAACCACACTTCTAACTACAAGGAAGTATCTCACAATTTTCTTCTCATTCCATAATACTGGATATTCAGGCAAACCAAGCAGGTAAATTTCACATTTAAGGATAGCCAATCATGAAACAGGGCGCAGTGTAACTACTGTATACTACTGTACTTTATACTGGGGTGACTGCTTTTGTCTTCAAGGAAGGGAGCTTATCATAATATATCAACATAGCAGCTACAGCCCAATTTGTAAATGTAAACTATTCAAGCACATGACATTCAACCTTATAATTCTGAAATGTTGGCAATGTCAAAACATTATAGTGGGTATACTATCTAACATTGTGCTATTGGGAGAAAATAATATTCACTCAGGCTTTGTGGTCAACTAATTGATACTGCAACTCTATATCATTATCAAACAAGATATTGGATAAAGACCTAGCCATGCTCATAAACTGTGCAATATTTTAGTAGATAGTAGATATAACGTTTCTAGTAAAGAATGAGATTTAACTATACCCAACATGAACATGTCATACAGTATTGTGTCAGTCAACTCAATAAAAACTTCAAAGTTTAAATTTACTTTCAAGTACAGTTCAAGTGCAAGTTAGCTTTCCCTTTAGTCACTACAGTAGGCTGGAAACAGGCAGGCTTCACCCCTGGAAGCTCTGAGGTTTTAGCATACTGTATCTCTGAATGAAAAATGTAGTTTCTGAAGAGGTATGTTATTTAAATTCTTTTCAGTAAACCCAAACCCAACTCCTTTCTGACCAGCTAACATTTGGGAGAAGGGGGGAGTGAGGGGGGCCATGGACAAAATCTAGGGAGGGCAAATGCCCCCTCTTGCCTCAACATAGAGCCACCACTCATGGTACTAATTAAAGCCGCTAAAACGTTACATGCAATTCTGAACAGCACAAGGTAGACTGTTCTGTGCTATATAGTATTGTGAAACCATGGAAGTACTACCTGGAAGTTAGCTGGGAAAACATGCTTTTGGAAATTGAAAGACTTGTTTTAATACATCCTGCAGTTATTTTCACTCACCTATGGGTGTAACAGCTAGCAACTGAGTGAGTTTGGTCATTCACTTGGCTCTGTCTGTGTGGCCCACTGCATGTACAGTACTTTGAAGAACACCTGAAAAGTAAACCAAGACTATTTGCAATGAAACAGTATTTAATTTTAGGGAAGAGTGCAAGTATATCAGACTTCCATTATTTCAAATCACATGTCCCTCAATGATTAAGGGGTGGTGTCAAAATTGGTTGTTATAAGAGTCATAATAATGATGGTTAATGATGATGTGAACACATAGGCCCCATTAAAACAGAAAGGGACGGGGGGGGGTTGGCAATCTATTCTATCTAAAGGGAATTTTAAATCAACCTACCAATTACTAGTGGCATCAGAAGTGGCTCTTGTATACCCCCCCCCCCTTCCCATGTAAAAAGTATATTGGGCAAAATGTGTAAGAACTTCACAAACACCTCTTGAAAGCAGCACTTTTTAGTATGGTAAAAACACCAGCTGGGAAGTACCATTTTATGCAAACTGAAACACATTTCAGGCAAAGTGTTCTCTGTACGCAATGTGCTGGTCAATAGTGGCACTCCAAATACAGTAGGAGCATTTTCGTTTGCCCCACCACTTCAGCAGTTTCCCTCTCCCAATGAAAAAGTCTGGTAATGCCACTGTCAATAACTGAGGACATAAATTTTGCTTAGGCACTAATTTTTATTGCATTCGGCATTTCATGTACACTCAACATACAGATTCCCCACCCGATCTCACTGAAGACTTAAAAAATGGAATCTACTGCCATTGTGCTTGATGCTCAGCAAAAGCAATGGAGTACGTAGGGAAAACAAGCCTGTGAGCCAAAACAGGAAAAAAGGTCAAGGCTAGCTTGACTTGAACTACTTGGTTGGAAACTGGGCCGTAAAACTACAGCACATCTAACATACGAAAACCTTACCCAGTAAAAGCATTTAAATGTTGTTCCTGCCTAGACCTTGGGGTAAACAACTTTTCATACTGTGTGTACAGGTACAGCTATACTATGCTTAGCCTACCTTACAGTACCCTTCATAGCCCACGCCTCGATTTTTAAAAAGTTTAGGGTTGTCTTGGGGCAACCATTTCGCTCATTTTAGTTGTCCAGAAGGAAATTTGGTTGTCCAAAATATTTTTCACACAATTACAAAACAGAAGACTAATTATGTTCATGTATTATTGGTCTTGAAGAATAAAAAGATGTGATGTTTGAGAGACAGAAACACTCCAAGTCTGAAATATGGTTATGAAACTATTATGGAAAATGTTGAAAGAGTTTATCAATCAGCAGTACTACTTTTTCAATCCGAGGAAATGGTTGTCCATGGGACAACCAACCTTTAATTTATTGGTTGTCCGTATGGAATTTTTGTTGTCCCAGATATTCGGACAACCATGAAAATTGATTCCTGTAGCCCAACTGGTTATACTGGTAGTAGGCCAACAGTACTTTGGCATGAACTGAATTTAGAATGCAGATTTCTTATTTCCCTTGTGAGGAGGGGGGTTGTGGGGTGGTGGTGATTGAGGAGAAGGAGATCAGCATCAGTTTTCATTGCATACAGGTACAACCAATTGTTGAATATGTTGGTAATTATCCATAAATAATTTTTACAAAGTATGAGGGTGAATTGTAACATTTCAAATGTCATTAACTGAGAATTTTAAAACTTGGCTTGAAGGGTATAGTCTGCAATGTGCAGGATCAAACAGTGTGCACGTCACATGCAGAGAGCAAGCTTAGACTTGAATATCTTGACAATATACCTATGCCCTGACCAGTAGGGGGCATTGGCGGTGCTCAGGGTTCCCCTAAGTTTTTCAATGACGAACTATTTTTTTTACCAAGGAAAATATGCAGAAAATATGCTTCTCAGTTGATGGCAAATTGTATATGAGCATACAAACAGAATTCAAATTTTACTGGAGGTGACCCCCAGTGCCCCGGTGTATGGTTTGTTGATGGTGTGTTAATTCCCCTCTTTCTCAAAAAAATCCTGGATCTGCGACTGAGCCCAGGTCTTCTTAGGTGACTGATGTAGGCCTAGCTAACTTTCTATACTATAGCATGTGGGGGGCAATATGATGTACTTGAAAGCTAGAGGCCTATATATGGGGGATTACCTTACATTAGTTGCCTAACCCTCTTTTAACCACATACCTGGCATTTGGATGGGGACCTTACTATGAATGCTTATATACCATTCATGCCCTCTGAATGCATCTTTTATCATTCGAAGGCCTAAATTAAGCAGTCAGTGAGTTGAATGCTCATTTTCTTCCTCAAATGAAGTCTTCCTTGCATTCTGAATAAGCCTTCATAATTTCCTTTGAAGTCTACCAAGCCTTCAGTTACTGTTTGAATGCATTCATTAGTTTTTTAATGTTTTGGAATGCATTCAGATATATGAATGCTTATCAAAGCCGTCATTTCCTTTTTTTGCAAAGCATACATCAATTACTATAAATGCTGCTGGAGGTCACCCAAGCATAAGCAAAGTTACAGAAATCAGTTACACCAGATAATCTTCATTTATATTACAAATCCGACATGCTCAGGCTTACAGAACTGATGTTCTCATCAAGTCTCTTTGGCAAATTACTGATCCAGCAAAGCTTACTCATTGTCAAGTGGACTGTAGGCTAATGAAACAGCTAGGATTATCTACTGTAAGTGATAGCTTATTGTAGGCCTATGCTTGATTAGAAAGTTTTGTGAAGACAATATTGGGGAAAGTGCAAACTCCGTGTCAGGCCTTCTGAGAGATCATAGTGTAAACTAAGATGGGGGCATGTATATGAGCAAACCGAGGACATAGTCAGATTTTTCAAGAGTTGTGCGGCTTATTCTGAGGTTACGATTTTGATGAATTGGCAAATGAAGTGCTGATCACTTCTGCTGAAATTTGTGCTAGCTCGTCAAAAGTTTTACTAGGCATAGAGCTACCAATAATCGTGTCCTAACGTTAGGCCTATGCATGTACACATGCTGAACCCGTGTGGGATGGGTATGTGGATCACTAACGAGACGGCAATCCTGTCTACTTTTTACCATCAGTAACTGAACAAACACATTTCACTTACCTTTGGGCATGATCTGTGAGAAGATGTTTCGCAAAATCGTCGTTATATATATATTATAAACAGGACTGGAGACTTGCCATTCTCAATCAATCAACCTGCTTTTTCTGCGGCGATCTAGTTAGGGCCTATTCCGCGTGAGAATGGGAAAGGGAACCGACTTTCGTTTGCTACTGTATTTTTCTCGTTTGATTTCTCCTTCTCGTGACAACATTCAATGGTCCTCCGGCGCCTTTGCTATAGTCTGGTGCAAACGCTGTCCTTCGATTTTCTTTTTTTCTGAACAGGAAGACATTTTGCTGTCGTAAGACTAAGACTAGCCCCTTCGCTTCGACCAATCTCTCAAGTTCAATGCAGTTTCCTAGGCAAGTTCGTCTTTTTAGAAATTCCCAAGATCATGTCCCGAATAACAACGTATAGTCCCTCAACGTTGAACTACAGTAATAATAGCCTATAAGAGCATCGAAGTCAAACTGATGATTAAAACACAAAAACAATTAAGCCGGAAATTTAATACAAATAAGCCACCTTGGCAGTCTTATTAGAACTTATTCACATATTTCATAACTATATTAATAAGTCACTTAAAAAGTAAAAAATAGAAACAATCACGCAATATTTTTTTTTCAAGTGGGAAGGAAAAGAATGATCGAGCCGTTTCAAAATTCCCCAGATATTGGGAAAAGTCCCAAGGGTCTCTCTGTTGTCACTGAGCAAGGCATTCACTTGTATCAGGAAAACAACTCCCTGCTACATACAAATGAACACAAATACTACTTAGTACTAGGCCTGTTAACGCTCACAATACAAGCATATGTAGTAGTACGCTATCCCACGCAATCGTATGTACTGTTATCATACGGTGTATATGGGCTACATCCGGGATTTTCGGTGGGATAACAATTTTTTTGAAGTCTGTCCAAATGTCGCCCCCGTTTCGCGCCACGATACTGTGTCTTTAAGTTTTCTTTCTTTTTTTCTTGTTTTCCTTTCGGGGAGTGCGCTCTCGACAAGCCTTTGGCTTTTAGTTGCACTTCCTTCCACTCTCATTTTATCTTCCGTAATTTTGTTGAACTATGTCATTGTATATACTTGAGTGGTGAAACAAATATATGAAATGAAATGAAATGACAGTGCATAGCTTAGATTAAGACATCTTTTACGACAAAAAAAAATACTAAACGTTTGTTCTTTCCAGCATTTAAAATGAAAACTTTTGGTTGAAAATCTAACTCTTAATATAAGTTTAAATATGAAAATTTCAAAACGTTACCAAGCTCTTTTATTTCTCCCATAGCTGGATGTGAGTCCACAATTAGTGGACTCTATTGCCCAAACCTTCCATATTCCAGTGTCAGCTTTGCTGATAGTGAAGTGCGAGATGACAGCGAAGCACAAGCCGTTTTTAATATAATAGAAGGATTTCTTGGTGGCTGTCCCAATGAAGATAGACTGTTCTTGTGTGCTCTTTTGTATCCAGAGTGCCCAGTGAATGGCACGGGGTACTTTCCTTGCAGAGAACTTTGTGAGAATGTCATGGTTACTTGTCCGACTTTGATTCTCGCTGCCAATTTGAACTGTTCTCAATTGCCATCTGGTGTAGTACAAGCGAATGGCGTTTGTCTTCCAGGTAAGCCATTTTATTAGTAAATTTATGACTTCATGGAATATTTTTTGTGATATAACGAAAGATGGATTAGTAACCAATCAATAGTTTAACTGCAGTTTAAACAACGAGAAACGTTTGAACTGTTACTTCCCGTTTTATAGTCACATAATTAGAAATTGACTTCACATAATTAGAAATTGACTAAGCTTGTATATTTTACTATCTTGATCCGAATGTAAAAACGGTGTCCCCCAAAAATCTATTTCATTCGAATGCTGACAACTATTCAGGCATTAGGTCCATGGGAATAATGGCTTCAGCTTGCTTGTCGAAGTGATCAACTTTTTCAATTAAACTTTGATTGTCTATCTGAAATTATGTCTATTACGAACCGACGTTTTGAAACTACGATTATTACATGAAGCATTGGCAAAGTTTCGTGGAGTATCGTTTGCACATGCCCGTTTGAAATAATAAACTTTGGGGAGTTGATGATAAACAGATGACTGAAGATGGGAATGATAGCTCTAAAATATGTGTTTTGATGTATTAAAAGAATAAAAGGATTAATTTCAACGCAATATTGGTGGTTATTGAAAGTCATATCAGGTCAAAAGGAGGTCAAAGTCCCAGACCTTTAAGCACACGATATCTCAAGCTTAAGTCAGAAATCACATCGTTTTGGTGGTTAGAGCATCACACATGCAGTCGGGAGGTCTGGAGCTCGAATCCTGGCCGGGACATACCGAAGCCTCAAAAAGGAACGGAACCAACTGCCATTGTGTTGGGTACTCAGCATGAATAATGAAATAGACAAAACAAGCCAGAGAGCCACAAATAGAAAAAAGCATAAGCCGGCTCGACTTAAACCAATTGGTTGGAAATTGGACCGTAAAACTCCTTCCCACCTAACCTATCGTTTTGGCAGACGATAAAGATCATCTGAATTCAAGGAAGGAAAAACACCTAAATATTTTGGGAGTTGCTGGAAAGCACGGAATCTGAAGAGAGGGCTTATAAATACTTTTTGTATTGTCAATTTGTAGTTTTTGAGGAAGAACCGTGTTGTTTGGTGGAGGACGGAAATCATGTCAGTACCCCAGGATTAAATGCTTTTCAACTTTCTTTTAATCTGTAAATGTCCAAAACACATTAAATGCTGAATGGCAGTGCTGACCAAAATATTTAAAATGCAATGGCTACCACTCAAGTTATTTCAGCTTTTTAAAATGAATTTTTATCCTAGCCCAACAGAAGTGAAAAGTCAAGAAACCTGCAAGATAAAATCGTTCAAAGAAACATGAATTCTAATATTGCCTTGTTGATATCAAAGATCTCAAAAAGACCTCTACTAAACGTTTGTTAAAGGTCATTTGAGGATACCAGAGGAAAAAGTTAAACCCTTTCAGTAAGTTACTTTAAGTTGTAAATAATTGGTATTTTTCATGATTGATATACAGATTTAAGGCAAAAGCAACAAGCAGCAAAGTGAGGTCACACAAAGAGGACAATCACCGAACCTCCTTTAAACATACCATTCTTAAAGAGCGACTTTTTTTGTCTGCTATAATACACGTTATAGTGTGAGAATGATGTCCCATACTTTTTAAAGAGGTCGAAGGTTCCATGACGTCTTTCTTAAGGAAACGCGAAGACCTTTAGTTGGGAAGGGAATTTTTAGAAAATGCTCAAAATAATGCAAGTTTATGGTTATGTAACTTCAAAGGCCGAGTCATCTCACCCCAAACAGTCAAATCCCTCTAACTTACGTATCCAAGCCCCTCCCACAAGTGTCTCATGTTCATTCTTCATTCAGACACATTCTTAGTTGACTGCTTCAGGGTAAGTATTCTAGACCAATGTGTGGTTAAGACACTCTCACAATATAGTACACGCTGTGTAATTTGAGCGGAAGTACTCTGCCTATTTTTAACTTGCTGTCAATTAAAAGTTGTACAAATTGAGTATGCACGAATCCGGACAGCAAGTGATGGTCTGATTTCAGTCGGCCATAACTGGGGTCCGTCACCTTTAAATCTCTCGATTTCCTTGCTTACCTTTATCATGGATGGTTGTACACTTATTTCTATCTTGAATTCTCCAATTTCACTAAATATGAGGGTTTGAAGTTCATATAAACAACAAATAAAGGCAAATTTAAGGCTGATGGACCCCACTAATGGCGGCCTACAGTCACTAAAAACAAGCGCTAATCGGATTCGTCCATATTTCAATGCAATACTACAAAAATTATTCTTTAGGATGAGAGTTGGCTGCATGCCTTTAAATTTTTGAGGAAGAAAGAATCAATTGTTGGCTTTCTAGTTCTGATGTCGTGGTGAGATGAATGAAGTGAAATATCTACTCTTGGTAATTTCCAAATGTTCTTTTAATTTGCTTAAAGGAACGTCGACTGAAATGCCAAGAAGTTCTGGCTTGATGACAACAACGTTTACAAATCCAGCCGGCATGACGACAACTAACCCACCTAGTACAGTAACCGTCGAGGAGACAGAAACACCCGTTACCACAACAACTGGGTCAACGGGAACAGGTAGTTTGACTTGTTTTTGCACCCTTTTTATAATTATAAATAAATTTGAAGGCAGTTCTTTTCTTTCTTTCTTGAATAATATCTTAACCAGTGACTGTCATTGTAAAGATATGGTCCCTAATAGTTGTTTTTTCCGAGGAAGTAGCAACTCTTGGTCCTCCCTAGTATTTAATCAAAAATCATAAAATTTGCTTACCTTTCATACTTTCTTCTGACACTAAGGTTGAAGAGAATGAAAGATCCTCCCTAGTGTTTAATCAAAAGTCATAAAATTTGCTTACCTTGCATTCTTTCTTCTGCCATTAAGGTTGAAGAGAATGAAAGATTGCACCCAGTTGCTCTAAATGATTGAAATATCACGACAAAACGATTTTTCAACATCTGCTCCAAGGCTTGAGGCTAGATATGGTTCACTCCAATGAACTGAATATCCAATGTTTAGTATTTTTGCATTAGTGTCGGCGCGTGGTTTTCAAGTAATGGCTGTGAAATTCAAACACACATTTGAATTGTCAGAAAAACATCACCGATTGAACTGCTTTGCTCATGTATCATTGTAAGGATATCACCAAAAGTCAACATTTAAAAAAAAAAAAGCATTAATTTTGTGCCCCACCCAAATTTCCAAACAAGACTATTAAAAACAACCTGACGGACATAACTTTTCGTGTCTCCCTAGTTATATTGGTTTTCTAGTGTATATTTCATCATTTGTACAAATATGATCATTCTCAGGTAATTATAGTTTTCTTGATAAATGAATTAGATCAAACTATTTTAGTTAATAGCTCATTTAGAAAGAAAAAAATCAAAACCAACGTTGCCCTAGGCATAATTTGGTATCGGCAGAATTTTGGTATCCCCTAGTTATGTTGGTAAACTATTATGCTTCATCGATCGTACAAACTAATTAATTTTTTGGAGAACAAAGTCACATGAAAAGAAGGTCCCAGGATGTTACCAGGAAGTTGATCCCATGGATTGAGAATCATGTATCCTTTCCTAATGAACATTTGAATTGTGGTGTCCCCCACCCTGTTAGAGTTATATTGATAATGAATAAACACGATTGTTATCAAAATGGTTCTTTTTTATCCTTTACGTTTAAATATTAAACTGGCCCTTTGAATGTTTGGTGTCATGGAGACATCAATTCTTCTCGAAAATTTGTCCTCTATAATGTTTTGAAACGCCTGGTCTGATGGAAAGCTTCTGTAAAATTATGACATTTTCCCACCAGACAGAACCTTCTTCCAAATACTTTTTCAATTTGAGAGTGAAAAATTGAACCTCCTGACATTATGGTTGGTTCTCAAAATGAGCAATTCAGTAGGGAAAGCAATCTATTGAGCTACTATTGAACTGGAAAGAAGCAGTGGCGTAGCTAGGATTTTTTCCAGGGGGGGGGGGCAAAGGTATGAAATTTCCCCAAAATTTTTCCCGGTCAATGTGTATGTATTTCATATAAAATATGCAAACTTACAAGTATAACAACATTACCATGTCATTTTGTAATATTACCTGCATTTTAAAAAAAACATAGAGCAATCGGAAATAACAAAGTATATTATTTTGGTAAACAATATCTGGTTTATTTGTATGTATAACGTAGTGGCGTACGCAGGATTTCTCTGAAGGGGGAGGGTCATGCAGTATGGTCTAAGGGGAGGGGTGTCCGGAAATTTTTGACGTTTTCAAGGAGCCTAGATGCAAAATGGTGCAAGATTTTCGACTTTGACAGGAACAGTGTTAAAAGGTGAATCGTGGTGGTTCATGAGGATAAAACAGAAATTTTTTTGTCTTGACATGCATTTCCTTATGCCATTTATGCTACCTTACGAAGAAAAACTTGTCATTAAATTTGCACACTTTTAGGAGTCAAAATAAAAGAGCATTGATCGGTATTTGTGGTTTTTCTTGGCCACAAAATGTTATTTTGTCATAAAGATTATCTAAGCGGAGCGCCACCATTGGTTGGCGCGGAGCGTAGAGAAAATTTGGAAAAATCAGACCCCTTAGATGGCCGGAAATAGCATTTTCCAGGCTAATGCGAAGGATCTAGCTAGTGGCTGTCTTCTTTTGTCGTTTGCAATAAAATGCTCACTTCAAAATATGTTCGCAAACTGCAAAGTGATCAGAGAGTTAAGAGCTAATTTTACCCCCAAAATGTAATTTTGCCCAAAAGACCGAGCGAAGCGCCACCATTGGTTGGCGCCGAGCGTAAAGAAAATTTCGAAAGATCAGACCCCTCAGATGGTCAAAATAGCGTATTTATGCTTGCAAAGAGAATCTAAACATGTAGTCTTTTTTGTCGATGCCACCAGTGGGAAACAGAGTCTACCTTTTTAGGTAAAATTGGAATTTGACAGGATTTGCCTAGATCTATTTGTAGGAATTAAAAAAAAGTTGGCATCACTGAAAGACCTTGCAGGGACAATCCTTCCCCTTTGAAAATTTTTGAAAAATTGGGTGCCCTTATAAGCAATCTGGTGCCACATATGCTATCTTTTGAAGTATATCTGTGTTAATAAAGTTAGACTACGTATTTTTAAGAACAAAGAAAAAATGGCATCTGTGAGGGGGCATGGCCCAATGGTTTCCCCCTTCGCACGCCACTAAGGAGGCCTAATAGTGGCTCGATCACACAGGATATCCTGTTAGAAAAGCAGTCTGTTAAGTGTAGAAGGCTACAAGGTACTCATTGTCCATTTATTGTTACACTCAAAGTGAGCAGAAAACTATTTTCCCGAACTAGCTTGTAAGCCTCCAAGGATTAGGCTAAGTAACAAAATCTAAGTGTGCCAACGAATCCCGTTGATTAACTTTAAGTTTATCGTTGGCCATGGATTGTTTCAGCCCCATCCATCGTTATGTACACAGAGTAAAATCGTACAGCTACTGCTGGCTCGTAGAAGAACATAACAACCTCGGGGGTCTATGGAACGCCAAAACCGCCATCGCATATGACGATGTACTTCCGTTTGGTGGCGTTATTTTACATGACGATGTTAGTTCAAATGGCCATCTATCCCAGGAATAATGGCGTTCTTCCGTTTTTCGATGTTACCATCTTAAACGGCGTCCGATCAAACGGCGATGTGTATCCAAGACGCGTATCTAAGGCGTGTATCCAAGGGAGTTACCAATGATGACTATTCATACCTAAAGGATGGCTTTGTAAAAGATGCTTGCGCGACCGTCCATACATAGTCCTTTACTGAGGACTAGGTTTGGCCTGGGCTACGTAAAGGCGAGCATTATCATTGCAATGAGTGATCAAACTCACTGCTTCCCTCCGAAAGTTTTCCTTCACCTCGTCTTCATTTACGATGTGAAGGGATTGAATTATTTCATCCATCGTCTGATCGTTGAACTTGAACTTTTTCCTTAGGGCACACAGGTGGTTGTATGAGGTTATTAAGCATGCATATTGGATGCATGGACATTCGGCCATATGGGTAACTAACTTAGCCTAGTACAGTATATTGAGTACCGCATAGTATAAGACTGCGCGCACGCGCGAGACCTAGGCCTAGATCTCTTTATATGACAACCGTTGTGACTGGTTTGATTTTACTTTGCTGAATATGTACATTTGAGAACAGGAACTCCCCTTGGATACACGCCTTGGATACACGCCTTAGATACACGTCTTGGATACACATCGCCGTTTGATCGGACGCCGTTTAAGATGGTAACGTCGAAAAACGGAAGAACGTCATCATTCCTGGATAGATGGCCATTTGAACTAAAATCGTCATGTAAAATAAAAATATGCGATGGCGGTTTGGGCGTTCCATAGGGGTCTACGGTAGTGACTTGTCAGTTTTCACATCCATTTACTGAATTCCCAAAGTATCACCTGAATAACAGCTTCCTGTGCACTGAAATGCACTGATCATAACCCCCGTGCGTATACAAGCACAAGAGAACATTTAATCTGCTACGCGGCGAGGACATTTCTGTGGAACGCGAATTGGGCCAGTTCGTGCGACACTGACGAAATCTGAGTTAATTTGTTGCATGAAAATACGAATTATGTATTAGAAATGTCTCACAATTTCTTATTATAACAAAAATTTTGAGAAGTTTTGGTAATAAGAAGAAGATTCATCAAATTTCCCCATTTTCATCAAATTTCCCCAAAAATTTTTCCAGGGGGGCAACTTGCCCCCCTGCCCCCCCCCCCCCCAGTAGCTACGCCACTGGAAAGAAGGCTGGCTCGACTTAAACCAATTGGTTAGAAACTTATTTGTGAAATTCCATGTTACTAACCATTGAGGTGAGCGAACAAGACTCTGCATTTTTTGATCCAATAGAAAGGTTAATTTTGTTTTAGTTGCCAATCATTCAAGCCTGCAGTAGTTTAAAAATGGATATAACATTCTATTGAACAGACACCCATGTGTTAAGCCACGATTGTCTATTGTCTTCACCTAAACCGTGACATGACATTTAATACTAATAATTATAAGTCTTATATAGTGCCAAATCCAACCAAGGTTGCTCAAGACGCTTCACGAGTAAAGAAGACAAACATTAAAAACAATTGGAAAACAAAAAGGTCTTAAGGTGGTATTTAAATAGTTCAAGTTGGTCAATACATCGGAGATTTGGCGATTCCATAAACGGGGAACGGCGTAGACAAAACATCGACCACCATAAGCTTTGGTGTTCGCAGAAGGGGACTCTAGTTGGTGTAGATGACGTGATCGTACTGGCCTATTTCTTGTCTGATGTTTTACAAGGTCAGAAAAGTATGAAGGAGTGCCTGATTTTAGGGCGCGAAAAACTAAGATAAGGATCTTATAATTTTATACGAGCAAATATGGGGAGCCAATGTAAATCTTTGCGGAGCTGAGTAGCTGATGTGTGCTTAGAAACAAGACTAACGATCCTAGCACCAGTATTCTGAATTCTTTGTATGCGAGAGGAATTGGATGATGTCATACCATAAAGTAGAGAGTTCGCACATTCAAGCCTTTGATCACAACTTGTCAACCAGAGGACAAATTTTCCATTTATCCTGGAATGGTTTATCAAAGTACAAACTTCCACTAGGAGATATGAAGTATTGGCACATGGAATGAAAGTATAACAGATGTTAAGTGATAAGTCCAATTCAAATTTGAAAATCTCTGTTATGATTTGTACTGTCGTTTCAGTTCCATCAACTGCAACCCCCCAAACATCAATCCCTGTTACTGGTGTCTGCACCGGATACTTGGACTACGAATTTGCCCAACCAATGCCTCTTTTGGAGTTAATAGTGGATATTTCTTCAGATATTACAACAAATTCAGTCGTCGATAGTGGGCTTTGCGCGGAAGAACTCCTGCCAGCCATGTGTTCTCTTTTCTTCCCACCATTGCTTTCTTCCAATATGACACTTTGTCAAGAAACGTGCAATCAAATATTCCAGGACTGTGACATAGCCTTAGCATTTTTCCGAGAACCCACATCTAGTATATGTGAAGGATTACCCTTTAGTACTGATCCAGGCAATCTCGTATGTATTGGAGGTGAGTTCTAAGCTGGTAAAAAATTACATAGTTAATAGAATGAATATTTCCAGTTGAAGATTGTTGTGAAACTTTTAGTTTTAGCGGATAACTCCTGACTGGTGTTATCTCTACAAATAAAGATAGGTTTGAAGTGTCCACGTTTGTTGCAAATGTGATAAGATGCTTTTAACAGGTTCAAATTCCGAAAGGGAGTTCCAAAGTGTATGTCTTCTCACCATTTTTATCAAATTTATTTGTTCTCCTTGAAGATTCATATCGACAGTACCCAGAGAAAGTGTCATTTTCAAACAAAAAAGTAACTATTTGTCATAAGTGCGACAAGTAGTTTCTCCCAAAGTGTAGTTCATCCCAAAGTGTCACAAGGAGTCTATCCTTGTCTGACAGAATTCAACTAAAACCCAACATATTAAACAAAAGAAGCTGTCCAGACAGAGGTGGAAAATCCATTTGTCTTTATTATATCACTTCTTTTCTTCTCCCAGAGGAAACAGCGAGTACCACTGTAAGTGCTTCAACAGAGAGCACAAAGCAATTATCAACTTTTCAAGTAACAACACAAGAAACAGACCCTGTGATCACAATGAGGGAAACAACTTTATCAACATCTCCAGGTATTCAATTTGATCAACGATACTTAACTCGGGATGTACACCCCTGATTGGTGTTATCCCTACAAATAAATGAAAGATAGGTTTAAAGTGTCCACGTTTGTTGTAAAAGTGATAAAATGCTTTTAACAGGTTCAAAGTCCAAAAAGAATTTCCAAAATTTTTGTCTTCTCACCATTTTTATCAATTTCGACATTACCCAGAGAAAGTGTCATTTTTGAACAAGAAATCGTAACTATTTGTTTCAAGTGCGACAAGTTGTTTCTCCGTTCATCCCAAGGTGTCACAAGGAGTCTATCCTTGACTGAAAGAATGCCATTTAAAAAAGTCAACATATCGAACAAAAGACGCTGGCTAGACAGAGGTGGAAAATCCATTTTGCAAATGGTACTTGTTCTTTATTATATAACGTCTTTTCTTCTCCCAGATAAAACAACGAGTACCACGGTAGGTGCTTCCACCGAGAGCACAAAGCAATTATCGACTTCTCAAGTTACAACACAAGAAACAACAAACCTTGTGACCACAATGAGGGAAACAACTTTAACAACTTCTTCAGGTATTCAATTTGGTCAACGATAGTTAACTCGAGATTTACACTGCTGATTGGTGTTATCCCTACAAATATATTTAAGATGGGTTTGAAGTGTCCACGTTTGTTGTAAAAGGGATAAAAGGCTTTGTAACAGGTTCAAAGTCCCCCCCAAAATTCCAAAATCTTTGTCTTCCTCACCATTTTATCAAATTCGACATTACCTTGAGGAAGGTTCACTTTTAAACAACAAAAAAAAACGTAACAATTTTCCCACGTGAGACAAGTAGCTTCTCCGTTCATCCAAAATTGCCACAAAGAGTGTATCCTTGTCTGTAAGAATGCCGTATAAAAAAGCCAACATAGTAAACAAAAGAAGCTGTCCAGAAAGAGGCAAAAAATCCATTTTGAAAATGGTACTTCATCTTTAATATATCACGTCTTTTCTTCTCCCAGATAAAACAACGAGTACTACTGTAGGTGCTTCCACAGAGAGCACAGAGCAATTATCAACTTCTCAAGTAACAACACAAATAACAACTAACCTTGTGACCACAATGAGGGAAACAACTTTATCAACATCTCCAGGTATTCAATTTGATCAACTATATTTAACTAGGGGTGTTTATTTGTAATCATAGACTTAAAACTGCACATTTTCGTTACATATAAAAGACATTTTCAAACACAAGGGAAGACACTGAATGAAGATAGAAGGTAAGCAACCGTCATCGCTCACAAAAGTTACTTGTATTGGAAAAGTTACTTGTATTGGAATGAAATTTTTCGAAAGGTTTCGAAATCAAAAAAACATGTTTTCAATGAAACATTACGTACATAAACAAAAGCCTCAAAAGAGAAATTAAGGGACAAATCTACCATCACTGCAAAAATGGAAGGAATGTTACGGAGAATTACGAAAGATGATAAGGTCAGATATCAACAGATGTGGCCCTTTAATGGGCAGCATGTAAATTCCATATAGGATACACATCCTTACCTAATGGTAGTCCAGAAAAAACCAACTGGGCGGAGATCACCCAAATCTAAGGCAAAGGTCAATCTTCCTCATATATTGCCGAATAAACAAATACGAATTCCAAGGCCATGGCCCAGGCCACTCTCTGTCCAGAAATCAAATCAATAAAAAACAAAAAGTAACAGAATTTCGTTTACATTGCGAGCATATAAAGTTTTATAAATTTTCTTCATATTGCCATTTTAAACTTTACTTGTACGTTATATCCTGTAGGGGTAATAATCAAGTCTAGTCATCTGGCATGTTCGGATGACGTAAAAATTGATTTTTCTTTTTTTTTTATATTTCGGGCTTGACATAGTCACGTCACAACGTGAATGGCATAATAAACAAGAACTGCTGTTTGATAAGACCATACAAAACTCAATTTGTGCATCTGCATTGCTCTATATCAAACTGTTCCTTGGTTGATATGTCCAGATAAGGTTTATACCCAGATATATCAAGATAATTACGAGTAAGAGGAGTGGCACCACTCAATGGTAAAGTTTTAATTTGATTTAGGATCAGGCTGTTGGAGCATTTCTCATTCTTTAACCACAGGTCCTCCTACTTCCATCCCTGTTTCTGGTGTCTGTGTGGATTACCTTGAATACCAGTTTGCCGAACCAATGCCTCTTTTAGAGTTGGTGATAGATATTTCTCTAGAAACTCCAACAACGGCCGTAGTCAACAGTGGGCTGTGTGCGGAAGATCTTCTACCAGCCATGTGTTCCCTTTTCTTTCCCCCGTTACAGTCCTCCAATATTACACTCTGCAGAGAATCGTGCAGTCAAATATTTCAGGGCTGTGATATAGCTTTGGCCTTTTTCAGAGAATCCACTTTAAGTATATGTGCTGATTTACCACTGAGTGCTGACTCCGGCAACCTGACATGTATCGGAGGTGAGTCTCAAAAAATACTTGCACGAGAATTGCCTGATGTTTGAATGTTTACCTGTGAATCGGGCACAGCAGGATTTTTCGCAGAATCAGTCAGTAATATGGCAAGGAAAATGGTAATACGTAATCGAGTCGAAAAAATATTTTAGATTCGTTACAATTCGATGTAAAACTGACGAGGATTTTCTCTGTCCAATCAAATTGAATCTTAAAAATGTTTTAGGGAAAAAAGGAAATTTTTAAATCAAGTGAAATTATTTGACCGATTACACTCGGCAAGAATTATGGTAAGTTTTGTCTGTTACTCTTGGCCGAAAACACCCTAGAATATGTTTCCAATAGGAAAATCATAAATCACTTCTCTCTCAACTGGATATTAGCTAGAGCTTTTTCAAAATTTAAAAATTAAAATTTAAACACTTTAAGGAAACTGGTTAAGGGTATCAAACGTGAGTGAAATGTGTTAATTTGTTATATGTTTGGGCAGGTGGCTCTACTCATTTTGTCAGAAAATATACCATAATTTCATAGTGATTCACTCAATAAAGTGTGTACACTGAACGAAACATAACACTTAACATTCTCATATACTATTTTATCAATTCCTGTGTTAAAGGCGAAATTAAGGTCGCTCCTTAGAATAAAAACCGTCGCTCCTAAAATCGAAGAGTAGTGTCTTCATTTCACAAACGAAATGCGGATCTGTATTACTTGGTAGTCGTGAAACCCAACGTCATAATTTTGCCAAGGTAATTAAGAATAACATTTCTTCCCAGTTGAGATGTATAACAATGAAACATCTTACAATGCAAGGTTTACATGAACAGAAAACAAGCACTTACGTTCAAAATAACCCCTTGCGTTATATGAAGTGGTCCCATTTCATTATACGGAATTATGCATTTATTTAAGGAGAATTAAGATTATTTTAAATTTCCAAATGGTAATACCCTTAAAACCTCTAAATTTGTGTGATAAAAGTTTCATCCATTAAACTAAATAAAATCCAGTGGGCTATGACACATTTTAATTTTAGTCTTCATATCTTTTTAATAATGGTATCATATCGTATCAGAGCTGTTTTACATCGTTTCCTTTGATTTGTTTCTACTAGAGGAAACAAGCATCACAACTGCCAGCGTTTCAACAGCAAGTACACCACATCTGTCTACTTCCCAGGTCACAACTTCTCAAACAACAAATCCGACGACAACGAGAAAGGAAACAACAAAAGCAACTTCTCAAGGTAATAAATTTGGATAATGAACATTTAGGTTCAGAAGTTCACATTTGGTTGCATTTTCAATAAAACTATTTCACATATTTCTTGTGGAGATATACAACTGAATCTCAGAAAATGGTGTTGCCGAAGAGAGGAAATCTATTTAGTTATTATTTATTACTAGTATAAATTATTTAATTTGTTATTCATCATAAATTGGTGTTATTTGTTAGCAGTGGCGCTTTGGGGGAATGGCAGCTTGTCAGTTTACCCGTATGCTGAAAAATAGGACGAATCTGGACTATTTTGGAGGAGGCTGTTTCATCTTTCAGCTTCCCCTTAAGCGCTCATTACAGTTTAGGTATGAAGATGTTGCTTTTGAAGGGGTCCAAAATACTTCTGAAAAGCCCAATTGTTCACGAAGGGTGATAAACGAGAGCAAACGAAAACAATCAAAGGATATACTAAGAGCAATCAATCCAAAGGTTTCACAAGAACACCATGTCCGGCATGTCGTGACTTTGAATGCTTTAATGAACGCAACAAAGACACTTCAGAAGATCAAAGGCGATGTGGTGGTGTTACTGGTGTCTGAATTTGTTACAAGATCTGTTACCTCAAGTTTCTCATGGTGCTTACACTTCTTAAAACAACAAAAAACATTTGATTGACCTGATAGCTAACCCGAAATGGTACTTAACTTTTTGTATATTTTGGTATTTTTGTTTATTTTGGTTTATTGATTCCTTGCCGTAGGCAGGCAAGGAATCTATGGGATGGTGATGTCGTGTGTGTGTGTGCGTGTATGCGTGTGTGTGTGTGTTTGTGACACTTGCTTGTAAACACGATATCTTAAGATAGAAATGTCCGACACTTTTCATATTTGATATATAGATTTATCATGTTGAGAGGAAGAACCGTATTGTTTTGGAAGAGGTCAAAGGTCATTTGAGGTCAATAGCAGTAAAATTGCGAAAACTTCAAAAATGGCTTGTAAACACGATATCTTCAGATAGGAGTGACCGACACTTTTCATACTTGGTATATAGATTTTTCATGTTGAGAAGAAGAACCCTATTGCTTTTGGTAGAGGTCAAAGGTCATTTGAGGTCACCAGCGGTAAAATTGCGAAAACACTGAAAATGACTTGTAAACACGATATCTTCAAAAAGGTGTGACAGGTACTCTTCATATTTGGTATATAGATTTGTCATGTCGAGAGAAAGAAGCCTATTGCTTTTGGTAGAATTCAAAGTTCATTTGAGGTCACCAGCGGTAAAATTGGGAAAACACTGAAAATGGCTTGTAAACACGATATCTTCAAAAAGGTGTGACAGGTACTCTTCATATTTGGTATATAGATTTGTCATGTCGAGAGAAAGAAGCCTATTGCTTTTGGTAGAATTCAAAGTTCATTTGAGGTCACCAGCGGTAAAATTGGGAAAATCCCGAAAATGGCTTTTAAACATTTCTTCAGAGAGGAGTGACCGACACTTCTCATGCTTGGTATATAGGTTTGTCATGTTGAGAGGAAGAAGTCTATTGTTTTTGGCTGAGGTCAAAGGTCATTTGAGGTCATCAGCGGTAAAATTGCCAAAACTTCGAAAATGGCTTGTAAACACAATATCTCCAGATAAGAGTAACAGATACTTTTCATATTTGGTATATAGATTTGTCATGTTGAGAGAAAGAAGCCTATTGTTTTTGGTAGAGGTCAATGGTCATTTGAGGTCACCAGGGGGTAAAATTGCGAAAATTCTGTGCCTAAAATGTAAAGAAAAATCTATCAAGCACTGTCAATTTGAAATCAGGTAAGGTATTTGATGGCAAGGAATCACTAAGCCTTTTGGCTTTCTGGTTTGGTAATGCAAATCAAACAATCAGATGTGAAACTTGACTCTATCGGTTTGTGTATGTAGTTAATTGGTCCATTGCCTCCCTGCGACGATTAAATGTGAACAGGCCATGAAGAAACGTTCCTTCTAACTTTTTGTTACATCCTTCTTTTCTGTCTGATTATCTCTTATCGCTTCAGGTATGGAATCAAGCTCAATATACAAACCTGATACAGTTACATTCCACATCTGATTAATTGACTGAGAGTAAGGGGCACATCAAAATAGCAAAAAAGGGTTACGTTGCAGCTAGGGTTAACTAACAGTCTAGTCAAGCATGTGTTTATTTCTTCTCACGCAGTATAAACAAAATGAAAACAAAGCTCATTTACAGGCACAGATCATGTAACAAACTTAGGTACCAGTTACACCCCACATAGCCCTTGATCTATCTGGGTGTCTACGTTGCTTCTCAAGAAGCAATATCACTGCATGAGGAGAAGAGTGATGTTTCAAAAAAAGAGAAATAAAGTTTCATAATTAGCCCTTTGCACTTAAAACTTTCCACATTAGTGAAAACTGGCAGACATTAGGTCTCATGCCACATTTAACATAAAGTTAAATGTAAATGCGTGCGTAACATATAAAAGGCCTACTACCCCAAACAGTTCCAGTTCTTAGTATCTTCATCCTTTAGCCCTCCCATATCTGTCCAGACTTTCTCCTCGTTCAGAAACAATCTCATTTTATTGATTTGAGGTGAGTATATAACAACCGGATGTTTAATCAAAACAGTCTCAATACGATATATGCTGGGCAATACCTACTTCTGTTCTCTGCAATTTTTGGACTTTTCAGTCAATCAAAGAGCTATGCTAATGGCCGTGGACTGCCGCAAAAATTGTAGTTTGGGGCGAGAGAATTAGGTCTTTAATCACTTGCAACGAGGAAATCGCTTCAAAATTTCTCATGTGTACTACAACATTAAGCATTCATCCTAACGTGGTATGGAAAACGACACCTATTATAACGTCTAGCTGTTGCCATGACAATTATAAACGTATGGGTTTTGTTTGTTGATGTTATTCGATTGTAGTCAGTTTACGTCATTTTGATAATGCATTTACAGCAACTACAGCTCCTCCAAGTCCAATCCCTGTGACTGGTGTTTGCGCCGAATACCTGGACTATCAATTCGCCGAGCCAATGCCCTTGTTCGAGTTGGTAGTAGATATTTCTCTCGAAATACCAACTACATCGGTAGTAAATAGTGGACTATGCCCGGAAAATCTCCTGCCAGCCATGTGTTCCCTTTTCTTCCCACCATTAATGTACTCCAATACTACACTCTGTCAGGAAGCATGCGGTCAAATATTCCAGGACTGTGACATAGCCTTAGCTTTCTTCCGGGAATCAGCCCCGAGCATTTGTGTCGATTTACCCGATTCAAATGATGCAGGAAACGTCACGTGTATCGGAGGTTGGTTTGAAATTTGTTGTTTGTAGTATAGTTCCTAGAAATTTGACTATTTGTAAATAGTGCAAATGCATTCATGTTTCAATGCTCCAATATTAGTCTTAAGATGGCAAGGTCATTCTTTCTCACAATATTATAATGATTGTTTACTTTCAGCAGCAAGTTACCTTTCGGCGTGTAAGTGGTCTTACACATAGTCGTATTTATTCTAATCACAAACGCAAGCCTAAGACCCAAAATAGCTTTATATTTTTTTCCTTTGAAGAAGTATAGCTTCCTCTTGTGTAACACGTTGCACGTAAACATTATTTAGCTTACTAAAAGCCTACGGCTATTAAATCATAAAGGGTACTCAACTGGTAGGAAGAATACTCATTATACATACCTTCAATTTACTTTATGGAAATTTTGTCAAATGTTTGATTTGAAACACGGGGCGCACTTTTGATCCTCGACGTTACCTAGGCCTACAATGAAACTTTCCACTGTTACCTGAAATATGAATTCCCGCTACACTTGACATTATTGTTACCGTTTGAGGAAAGGAGTCACCTCAAAAGAATACCCTACAGAAGTGACCATTGTTTAAACAGATTAACCACATAAAAATCAGCTGTTGCGCTCAGTTTGAGAATGAAGTTTTTGATTCGCTGTTAACATTGCATTGTATTAATTGTATTAATTGTTAGAAAAGGATAAGCCAGTTCAGAATTACTGCACTGCTATCCCTAGTTTTGAAATCCTGTGTAATGCGAACTTCATTATTCTGCATTTGGTTTTAAGTTTCTGTCAATCAAAGAGATATGCCACTTGAAAATGACAACAAAAAATTGGTTTTGGATGGGATGAACCCCTTTAAAAATATTTTGATATTACAAATGGTTATTTTTTTATAATCTTATTTTTGAATCGAATAGATGAGACTGAAGTGACAACTACAATTTCCTCCACAACAATCACTACTACAAATATGTCGTCCACTCCATCCACAACGGTTGAAACAACGTTACCAACCACCCAAAGTGCAACCACAACGGTGAAAACAACGTTACCAACCACCCAAAGTGCAACCACAACGGTAAAAACAACGATACCAACCACCCAAAGTGCAACCACAACGGTGAAAACAACGTTACCAACCACCCAAAAGGCAACAACATCTCAAGGTATGATGAAGGATTCTCTTCTTAAACACCAACCAAATAAATGGTCAAGCTGTTAGAGCATCATACTTGCAGTAAGGAAGTTAAGAGTTCGAGTCCTGGCCTGGTCATAACTAAGACTTTAAAAACGGAACGTACTGACATTATGGTGTTCAGTGTAAGTAATGGAGTAGGGAAAAAATAAGTGTCCCGCAACAAGAAAAAAAAAAGGCCGTTGCTGACTTGACTTGAACCAATCGGTTAGAGACTGGGCCGGGATGGGACTCCACCTAACCTAATGTTTGATATACAAACATACAAAACTTTTCTTGTCTTTCCGTGGTAGGTTTCATATGTCATTTTTTAAAGTTTAAAAGGATTCTGTTGAAAATCGTTTTCACTGTGATGACGATATCCAACGATCTGCATGAACACTACATCTAAAATCTATGGGTAATGATTTCAGTAACAACACAGAGCCCAAAGCAAAGTATAATTTTAACGAATCTGAAGAGTTATACCAGCAATGATTGAAGCTATGCTTGAAAGTTACAAGAAATCTTTAAAAACTTATTCCACTTAAGATGGACTTATTCTCAAAGCGGCTTGGTCACTACATTTTTTGCCAGTGGCGAGTCCTGTGAATTTGTCAATTTTCGGTCCCTCATGAAAGTATACTTTGGAGAACATGCTAATTATCTTCTCGCTCACCAGCTAGGTTGCCGTTGGTCTCTCTTTTTTACAGCCAGAACTGGAAAAGAGGGCTAAAGCCGGCTCGACTTGAGCCAATTGGTTGGAAAGTAGGCCGTAAAACTCCATGTAACTAACACATCATTGGAGGATATCACAGTTCATTATTTTGTGTTTACCAAATGTGCAACACTTTAAACTATGCCAATAATAGTTCAAGATACAAGAAAATTGTTTTCACTTGATACTAAAGGTCAGCTTAGGTCAGGAGGTCCAATTGATTCTATGGTCTCATCATATCGATTTCTCAAGGAAAGAGTTAAGAATTGACACTGTCAAGGAATTTCGTATTCCGCATGAAAAAGTACTGCAATATCGACGGGAATCGAAGTGCCCATTTTTACTCTGAAAAGTGGCCGATCATTGACGATCTCGAGGACGTAAGGTTAAAACGCCAATGTATTCGAGTTCCCTTCCTACACACACCTTGCCTGGAATCATTGGACTATCGAAATAATTTGTTACACAACTTCCAATACGTAGTATTTTTTTATCCTATCTCATCCACAGCTCCCCCTGCTCCAACCCCTGTGACTGGTGTATGTACTGAGTACCTGAACTACCAACTTGCAGAACCAATGCCGGTTTCTGAGCTAGTGGTAGACGTTACCCCAGATATTCCAGCCATGTCGGTTGTCAATAGTGGACTGTGCGCAGAGGAACTTTTTCCAGCAATGTGCTCTCTTTTCTTTCCACCTCTAAATTCTTCAAGAATGACACTCTGTAGAGAAGATTGCGATCAAATTTTTCAGGACTGTAGCATAGCTTTAGCTTTCCTCCCAGTGTTCCCTCAAAGTTCGTGCCTGGAACTACCTCCCAGTGCAAAATCGGGCAATCTCGTCTGTGTCGGAGGTGAGTTAAGACATTTTTCAAACTTTTTTTGAATAATGACCAATGAATTTCCTTGTATCGAGTCGTTTTGATAGTTTTGCACATCCAGGAAACTTTATAAAGCAAGGTTTGTGTTACAGGTTTTCACTTGATGAATATGAATTTCGTGCGTTTACACCACTTTGACAGGTGCAGGTAGTACTTGATAAATTTTCTTAATGTTATTGTGGCAGTTGGAATAAATAAATCACAGTTCAACAACTGAAGTTTCTGTGGGTGTGCCCTAGCTAGGCCAGGCTTGTTACAAATATCGTTAAAAAGGAAATTCCCATCCAAATTTGAATTAGTCTTCTAGACTGTACTGTTTCATTGTTTGCTCTTGATTATTATGTACGTGATTAAGTCCTTTCTCTTCCATTGTGTAAGTTACTCGGAGTAACTACTTGCTTTGTATTGAATATTTAATATTGAAGTCCTAAAATAATATTAAAGATCCTTTGAAGAGAGGAATAAGGAGAAAATTGCTAGATTCACCCTTTGCCTCAAAATAATTTGAGGGCGTCTGCTCTTGCCCTTTTAATTTAACCAAGCCTCGTTTATACCCTTATTTGCATGTTCTCTGTATATGTTTTAAAATTAGTTTGGTACAATATGGAAAGTACCAAAACAAAACATGAAATATGGATGTTTGCAACATCATGCACTGGTATATTTAGCATCTGATGTCATTTTTCGGTAGCCTACCAACGTACTCGACGAGCCCTTGAGATTTGTTAAAGGTGCTTTTATTCACAGTGCCTTGTTATAATATTCTATCAATAATTTTCAGATATTGTAAAAAACAAATAAATAAAATGGGATGAATGAATCGTCGATTACCAAAGAAGCTTTGAACTTGGACTTGCTTAAAACAAACATGCAATATGTGTAATGAAAAATTTCACTTTTTTTCACTTTTTTGTATCTTCAATCTTGCCTTTAATCACATTTTCGATCTTGCAGAAGAAGTAGCAACAACTACCTTTAGTGCACCTACAACTAATGCCACTCAAGAGTCGTCTTCTTCCGTGACAACATTAGAGGCAACAACAGCAACAACACTAAAGGAAATAACTAAAGCAACTTCTCAAGGTAAAATATTAGAAGTAGGCACTCGAACTGTTAGTCTTCACTTAATTGCAAGTCACGTACACTGCCCTTACCGAAATACACAGCCCTCAAATACGATTTTTATAGCCTTCGAAAAAAACCTTCAAATGCTAAATGTAATGGAGTGCTGAGAATGTAGGATCATAATTGAATGTATGTGAACATCCTTCAAAAAAGCCCGCCAACGATATATACCCTTCGAATATAGCCTTCCCCACAAGCAAATTATTCAAATTAGTTATGATTTGAGGGCTAAAATGAAAGTTTTTTTATGAGGGGGGGGGGGCTATCGAAAGCTTTTCCGAAGGCCATCGAATGCTATTCTGAATGCTAATTATACCACATGAAGGCTATTGAATGTTATGCTAAATGCTATTGAATGTTATAATGAACGCAATGATACAGTGTACCAAAATAGTTTATTTCGGTGAGGTCTTACGCAGAAGTTCCAGACTCGATTCACAGGTCCCTTTTCATCAGGCGGCAAAATAGTTACCTATCAAAGAACGATATTCAAAAGAAACAACAAACGCGCCGATATTACTCGACCGGTGGGCGTACAGAGGCCATGCACATACCTCACCGCGTTCGCCTTATTGCAGAAAATGGACTGATAGTGAGGCAAGGCACTCTCAATCCTAACGGACCGAACCTAGCTCAGACTCGAACTGTTATAGATCGTGTTCATTTTACACAACGGACTGTAAATTGGACTTCAGTTGATCGTGTTCAATTTTCCTTGGAAAGTCCGTTCATAATGATATCATAATCGCGTAGCCCGTAAGTTTTATTTTAATTACTATTTTTTCTACAGCGTCATCACTGTTAACTTATTTTGCACAGTTGTTTCTCTCAACTGTGTTTAAAATTGCGTCGCGAAGTAGGCAAACGTTTCGAAAGCGATCCTGTTTTAAAGAGGTTGTACGCGTGATATAAGCGCGTTTCGGTTTGGCTTGCTGGATGGATGTATTCATAAGCAGTGCGTGTATTGCCAATACGTCCGCACTTCTGTGACTTAGAAACGATTGTAAGGAAGCGTGCATAAGTGAATAGCAGGACACGCAACGCAGTGAAGTAGGTGCATGGCCTCTGTACGCCCGCCGCCGAGTTGTATCGCCGCGCGTTTGTTGTTTCTTTTAAATATAGTTTTTGATCAAACAATATTTTGCCGCCTCATGAAGGGTACATACCTGAAACGTTATGGCCGGAGCTATTTTCCAAAACTTTAGAACTTTTATTTATTCCAATCTGTTTAGCTATACTCAAGGCGAAAAAAAAAAAATGCACAAGCTTATATTTCCCCTTAACTTCTCTTATGTAGCCTATGATCAACGATATTTCAGTGACCTGCCATGCGTGGGTGCCAAAGGAAACATGTCCGTTTATTCGTCGACTTTGCATTAATTGCCTATATATTGCGTGTTAAAAAGAACGTTTCCATAGGTTTACGTATTCCTATGTAAAGAGTATGGTATGGTATATATATATATATATATATATATATATATATATATATATATATATATATATATCCTCTACGATCTGGTAATGATTGGGGATGCCTACCTCATCCGTCAACACAAAATCTACAGACTGAAATACGTATCTCCAATTTAATAGATTCCACCCCCCCCCCCCCCCCGCCATACCAAGCATTCTGTTGCCAATTCCTTTGGTACCGCCGTATATGCTGCAACAACAGCATTTTGTGGCAAAGGATATCGCTAGAAACTTCGTAACAGTTACTTACACGAAGTACTAACCTTCCACAAAGTACTTGCCATAACGAGGCATAATCTCCTTCGGTATCTCACGAAATCGAACTGTGACGCATTCCCTTAGTCATCACATGCCACCTATCAATCGAACTCTTACCCACAATATGAAAGAAACTTGGGAAATACTCAAATCTGACCCGCCTTTTCCTAAATATTCAGACACCTCCCCCCCTTCCCCCCCCCCCCCCGATGATTGTTGATAAACATCCACGTAATTTAAGAGCCATGCTAGTTCGAAAAAAAACCCCTCACCACTGGAGACGAACCCCAAAACGGGCAATAAGAAGTGTAAAAAGTCCCGGCCCGGTGCCGAGTTTGCAACCACTTAGATCTTCCCCAACCATTTACCATCATATTTCATGTATAGAATCCTAAAACTAGGAAACTTTGATATGACTCTCGTATTACATTTAATTTACTTTACTGCACCCAATGTTTCATAGCTACCTACAAAGGCGATAGAAGCAAAAAATCAGACTTCGTTATAATAATCACAAGCTTAGCATAAAAAAATACCTCTGGATTCCAGGTTGCCGAACTCTTTAATCTCCCTCAGCGTAACCTGTCCCATTTGAAGTGCGTCTAGTTGTCCGGCAATTTCAAAAGCCCTCAGCAGAGATGACCCTAGGAAGTTACAAACCATCCTGTCACTGAACAATCATAAATCGGGTCTGAATAGGGATTTGGCGTTCATGGGCACCCAAGCAGTGGATAAGTAAGCGAAGCAGCTGTACATGTACCTGTGACCAGTCTTTTTCGCACTGGTTTCTTTTTTACAACTGATGAAGGGTTGTGTTATTTAAACCCGAAGTAGTTTGTACTTCACTGATTTATAATTTAGTTGCAAATGAATGTATCTATTTTTGTGTTCTTTCGTTCATTGGTTTTTTATATAATGTTTATGAAAAGGACTTAAATATCAATCAAACAAGAATTCCAGTGCTAAATCTATGGTTCATGTATACATCAATTAGGAACTGTCTTTTCCTTTGTCACAGCACCCTCTCCCACTCCAGAAGGGGTTCGTGTGGTCGGACCATGTCAAGATTATCTACAATATCAGTTTTCCCAACCTGAGCCGCTTTTCGATATAGTACTCGGCCTTACCCCATTGATGTCGACAACTTCAATAATCAACAGTAATCTTTGCGGAGACTCTCTTCCAGCTATGTGTTCCCTGCACTTTCCTCCGTTACCTTTTTCAAATTACACTCTTTGCCGAGAGACATGTGGTCAAATTTTCGTGGACTGTGAAGTGGCAGCGGCTTTTCTGGAAGATTTTTCTCCCGTTGATTGCCTGCTTTTTCCTTTGAGTGCTGACGCTGACGCAGTTTGTATTGGTGGTGAGTTGGGCATTATTAAAGATTTCAAAGCATGGGAGTGTAATTCAAGAAAAATACATAATCGATATTGAACACAACAGCAAGCCGATAAAGGCCGGGCAAGGAAAAACAAAAACGTTAAAAGTCTACTTGACTAACCGAGGTTTAACTTAGAAATTAGTTCATGAAATTCTAGAAAATTTAAAAATGAAAAAAAAAAATTGAAGTGCAATTTTAAGTTTTCTAAGTTAACCCGACAATTATGCACAATATTGTTTGTCATATGTTTACGTTACTTTCAGAAGACATAATGTTATCCACACTTGCGCCAGGTACTACGCCTGGTAAGACATCGGTGTTCACCAGTCCTGGAGGGTCATCTGAACAAACATCTCAAGGACAATCAACGATTACGGCATCAACAGACTCCTCTACCACAGAAATGAGCAGTACAAATGCATTCCCTACAGTAATGGAGACGACCACGCGAGGTATGTTTTGCTTTCTAATGCCAAACACATGTAATGTGTTGGTCTTGAGAATGGCATATGACAATAGCATTCTACACGAATGGTGAAGGTATAAGAAGCGAGTTATTGGTTTACCAACAACGAAAGATTCTCGGAAAAACATTAAGCATTTCACTAAACTGTTGTTTCGAAAAGAGTTTACGGTGACTGTTGATACCCATACAAGTGCCGTTAGGGGCCCCGTGGTGATTTTTGAAGCTTTGGTTGCTAATTACCAAAGCGGCCCAATATGTATAATAGTATTAAGTAATGTAGGGTGTCGCAAAATGCGTAAGGCAGAAAAAACAGGGTCTTCAAGCTCCTCAGCTCCCCATCCTCCGTCTCCACGGTTCCTGTGGTCACGGAGGCAACTGCAAAGAAACTTTGATACCTCGTACAATGACATTTTTCTTTGAATTGAAATAAAAATCCCTTTTCAAAAGCTGTTTTTCATTTCCCAACAATGCATTTTCTTTAAATGGGAAATGCATTCACCATACGACAATAATTTTGTCCCCAAGTTTAAAATTTGCAAACGGTAACTGCTTGGTTTACCTTCAACATGCAATATTGAAAAAATTCCTGAACCATTATTAAAAATACTTTGGAGAAAAGGAAAACTAAGAACGACAATCCTTTTGCCTTTTAATGATTTGTGCAGTAAGATACCCTTGTTCGGTGAAAATGAATTGGGTACTATATTTCAGCCTACCGGGAAAAAAATTTAATATCCTGTAGGGAGCCATTCCCACTCTTTCTCCCGTGATGTTTTGCAAGCCAAACCACATTTCAACAAAAGCACAATGCTTGAAACAGCATGGGAACATCACTCGATTCAAGGGAAAAGAAATACCAACAAATAAAGAAGGCATAAAGTTGGCAAGATAGGAAGACATTGCCATTATTTGGTAGATTAAAAGTACTTTGTGAGAAGATTGGCAAAAAATTTTTCCTTCAAATTATCAATTGCAAAGGATAGTGGGACAAACTTTTGGGTTGGCCTATTTTTTTGCAATAATATTTTGCTGTGGGGAAAATTACAAACACCAGAATTTATCCCACAATCCTTTGTAACTCTAACTGCTCATTGAGAAGAAGTGTTTTGTCCAGATTATATTGTAGGCACAGTTCCAAGTTCGTGTGCGACAATCTTAGCACATCGCAAGAGAATTGCCCCGGCACTCACCTAACTTGCGTTCATTAACACGTTCTCTGTAAGTTCCATACGTGTTTCAAAGTATGGGATTGAATTGTACTAAACATATTAACGGTCATGAAAATGGTCACACTCGCTGTTCACGACTATCATGTTTAGAGTCAAGCGGAGATTGCCACGATCAAATATTTTTTTTTATGGTCGCCCAAAGGCCTTTACATTCTAAATCGTTAAAAATAATGCCCAACAGATTAATTTTACAGAAGGAATGTCTTTCATGTAACGATTTTTCTTTGATTTTACAGTATCTGAAGTACCTCCTGTTTCCATTCCTGTGATCGGAGTTTGTGAAGACTACTTAGACTATTCACAAGCCCAATCGGAACCACTCTTTGATATGGTGGTAGCTCTATCCCTCGACGTTGTTACAGAATCTATCTTTAACAGTGATCTCTGTGACGACAGTCTTCGAGCAGCTGTTTGTTCTATATTTTATCCGCCGCTCCCGTCTTCCGAATTCGTCTTTTGCCAAGATACCTGTATTCAAGTTTTCACAGACTGTGCTTTGGTTCCAGCGTTCTTCAGTGACTTTACAGAGGATTCGTGTCAGCAGTTCTCTCTTAGAGGAGAAACTGGTGAAAACCTATGCGTTGGGGGTGAGTCCCTTTGCGTCTTATGATATTCAAGGTTTAACAAACATAGACCAGTTTATCTTGGAAGGACGTGAATTGGTAGATGGTAATGAACGAGCGGGGTAGGGCTTAGTGCAAAAAGGGGAGCCCGATGGAGTACATGTGGCGATATCAGTTGGAGATGTCACCGTTTGGTCCAAACCTCACAATACCTGACAACACCACTGTGTCGGAGGCATTTATATGGAACAGAATCGACTGCATTCCCTTTCATGAAATTCAAACCACAATCAAAACTCCCATTTTTTAAATCTAACATATCTCTGTGTATTCTTGAACTTCGACAATACTTTATCCAAATATCGCATTTGGTCACCAGGACTTTTATCATTTCTTTCACAGATGAATTACCTACTACAGTAAGCCAACCAACCACATCAACCATACCAACCTCATTTCGACCAACGACACCTACATCAATCGTGGCAACCTCTCCGCCAATGTCATCCGGTATAACAACCGAAGTGACATCACCAGGTTAGGAACAGCATTTGCTTTATTGTTAGTGTTCTAGGGTATTTTCGCAAAATACAGTCGAAGGCCAGTGTAGTATATTTAACTCCACGAAGATTTTTCTCAACTTAAAGCAACCCTAAAATTCACAATGTTTTGAACTTATTCTATCTCCTCAGTTACTACAAAGCCATCGGATTTGACACCAGTGGTTGGAATTTGTGAAACATACCTTCCTTATCAGTTTGCGCAACCAGAACCGGTGCGTGACCTTGTAATCGACTTTTCTGCCGAGGCGATTACCACTACCGTCTTTGACAGTGGACTTTGCGATGGCGATCTCCTACCAGCAATGTGTTCTCTATTTTTCCCTCCTCCACCCTCTTCCGACTTTGCCCTGTGCAGAGACGCTTGTAGTGACATTTTTAAAACCTGTAGAGTAGCTGTGGCATTTTTCATTGACATGACGGAGGAAATTTGCCTTAATACGCCTCTTGAAACTGAAGAGGAAGACGTCGTTTGCATTGGAGGTCAGCTGTTGTTCATTGTTTCATTTACTGTATTCACTATAAGGACCAACTTCCCAATTCGCTCATTTACATAACAAATTTCCTACTTTTAAGAAACTGTGGACCTGATGACATAGATATTTTCCCAAAAGTGTGTTAATTCTGGGCTGACTTCGTGTGTCACAACTTGTCCCATCTTAATTTTTTGCATCTATCCTTAGCACGTAAACTTGGAGGTCATGGATACCTTTTTTACTCTCAGATGAGCTATTGTCACATGGAACTGTCTATAATAGTTAGTCACTATGATCCATTGTTGATCCAGGCAGTCAGCAATTAATCTTCTTAGTGGAGCTGCGAGCTACTGCATGCCTTTAAAATGAGACAAACATGAAATTTCACAATCTACTGACGACTTCAAGTAAAGGTCGATTGTTTCTTCATTATACCTTTACTTTAGATAACGGAAATTTTTCTTTAGGCGAAGAATCAGAGCAGCGCTTAGTTTATAGTGACTGTAGTCATCCATTTGTGGGGTCAATTAACCTTTAACTGTCTTCATACTTTATAACTTTGTAACTTTGAACCCTCGTATTCAGTAAAATTGGGGGAATGAAGAGGTTTCTCAGAGTACAACCATCCATGGTACAGGTATGCAAAGAAATCAGACAATCAAATTGCCTTTTCCAAAGTACACCCGACTCTCTGGCAAAGGGCCGTTCGGCGAAACTTAGCTTTAAACTGCTTCCCGAAGAAGCTATTACGTCTACTGAAGGACAACACTTGACCAATCTCACGACCCTCAGACCATTTTCATCATTTCTGTCATGAATGGCTTCGTTCTAGACTAGCTGAAGTTGCTTCCCACGCAGTGCCTACAGGCGCGTATAAAGACTTTCATAAAAGAAGTGTGGATATGTTACATGCGTATTGAACTACGACAAGGAGGTCATTTAGAAATTTGCCAAGAATTTACCTACATTACAGCAAAACAAAGCATGTCTTGGATACCTATGTACTTATTACATTCATACGATGCTCAAGTATTCTTTTTACTTTCGTTTACGTGTCATATGAAACGCGACGCAGTTTCTGAAAATTTGTCACAAGCTATACGAAATAAAGGTTTTGGTTTTATCCATATACCACAGACGAAATTCAGACCACAGAGAAAGCACCATCTCCATCAACCAAATTTGGTTCAACCGCTACTCCAACTACAAGCATAGAAACGTCCCCATCCGTGCCTTCAGGTATATATGAAACAACAGCTTCTGGTAAATGATGATTGCCTCAAATGCAAAATTTGTTTGTTCAACTGATGCACCACCTTCAGATTTTTATGTTTTATTTGTTGAGTAGAATAAATTTTTCATGGCTTGATTTTCTGATTCATTGATAAACGATGTTTTACTAGTGAGGGTTCTTAAAGCTTCCAGAAATTAAACGGTTTTCCATTTTGAATGTTTTTTAGAGTCAACATCGCCCACGAGTGGTGCTATTCCTGTCGCCGGTGTTTGTCAAGAGTTTTTGAAATATGACCTTGCAGATCCAGAACCTCTTTATAACCTAGTTACGGCGGTACCAGTAGATGCAGTTACCAGATCCATCGTGACGCAGGGACAATGTGAGGAAGTTATGCCTGCCGTTTGTTCTTTATTTTTTCCTCCCTTACCATCATCGGGCCGTGTTCTTTGCCGGGATTCGTGCCGTCAGATTTCCACAAAATGTCCAGTTGCTTTGATTTTCTTCTCTGATTTCACTCAGCAAAGCTGCTCACAATTTCCGAGAAGAGGCAGAACTGGTGACAAAATTTGTGTAGGAGGTAAGTGTATCTGTTTATTGTGTAAGCTACATGTGCTAGGCAGTTCACAAAGAGCAATACGCTCGACTAATTGGTGTAAACAGGTCCCTTATAATCATTTTTAGAACTTTTCTATCGCAACTGATTCGTTATATAACTGTAGCTAAAATAAGGAAGAGAAATGTATGTCATGGTGTCATGACGTCGTTAGTGTAGCGTGCGATTGCTCGGGCTACTATATACCTTGACAGGAGACAAAACTTTGACTTCATTGCAGCCCCAGTCATGCTTAAGGAGATAATCCTGTAACAATGGATAATTAGACCTAAAGGTTATTCAGATTTTTTCTGGATTTCTTTATCCTTTGCAGAATCATTTAGGTCTACTGAGGTCCTAGCATTTTCATTTGACATCAAGGAAGTAACCGCAATCTAATAAGAAATCAAAATTGCTTGTTGGTGATTTGTAAGAACAATTAATATAAAGCAATGCCAACAAGCATAAATAAAACTTAAAACTTATGCCAGTCAAAAACTAATTTACTGTGGTTGGGCTTCGAAAGTCATGCGAAGTCACGAATCGCGAATCCTTTTGAGACATTGTATGAAAGTATTGAAGCATAGAATTGTGCAAACTTTTCATGCCTTGTTTAGGGGTTTCGATGAAAGAAAAACCTATGCATTCATGATGGAGCGGGTGTATGTGCGTGTGTGTAGGTGTAGATGTATGTGTGTGTGTTTATGGTACTTTGTTCTTTAACACGATATCTGAAGACAGGAATGTCTGACAGTTTTCAAACTTGTTACATAGATGCGCCATATTGAGAGAGAGAACCCCATTGTTTTTGGCAGAGGGCAAAGGTCACCTGGGGTCACCGGGGGTCAAAGTCTGAAAATCTCGTTCACATGATATCTCAAGACCAGAAACTTGGATAGATTTCATATTTGGGTGTGTTGATGCGTTATGGTCAGGAGATGATCCTCGTTGTCTTTGGCGGAGGTCAAAGGTCATCTGGGGTCACCTGGTTTAAAGTCTGAAAATATTGTTAACATGATATCTCAAGATCGGAAACTTGAATAGATTGCATATTTGGTATGTAGATGCGTTATAGTCAGGAGATGGTACCTATATTATTTTGGTGGAGGTCAAAGGTCATCCCAGGTCACCGGGGGTCAAAGTCTGAAATCTTTTTGAAGCGATGTTTCAAGATGTCTATCTGGCTATCTCTTTATGGCTTTTGTGGAGGTCAAAAGGGCATCAGGAATAACAAAATAATTTTTTGAACATGTTAGTATAACATTTGAGTGGGAACGTAATGGTGCATGATTGCAAATTTGAAACAGTATTGTAATTTGAAACATTTATGTATCAACGAAAACTCAATGCATTTTTTGCATTCTGGTTTGATGTTTAATGGATTTGACTGTTTAATGGAGAGATGATAAATCCCCATTGCTGCCAATTGCAATTTCTAAAGACGCACATATTGAAATACCTAGAAACACTGCATCTTTGGTCCTTTCTTAGTATTACTGTGGAAACAACTATTGCCATCTTGTCTTTAAGACCTCGTATTTGGAATGCTTGACAAAGTAAAAGGTGGACTGCTATAAAAGGAAATATCCAGAGCATCCATAAAGCCTTTAAGAACCAATGTAGCCTGCTAATTATCTTCATAGAAATGCTAATTATCTTCAGAGAAATAGTGTATTCACTTAAGAAGTTTTTATGCAATTGTTTGGTTGATATTTTCATAAATTGCTTCATCAATTTTCCAACCGTTCCCCTTTTATTAATCCTGCAGATGTACTTCCCACTACCGCTCTCCCAGAAGTTAGCACGGAATCGACCTCTCCTATAATCATAATTGGTGAGAAGAATATTTCAATCATGTAACGGCTGAATTAAATACAATGTTAAAGTTGTTTTAAAACCACCCACATGTTTTTCAGCGTTTCATCTCCCAGTTTTATCTGATTATTTTTGACGAATATAGTCAAGTCGTTTTCACTTAACTTGGCCAGCTATTCCTTCCAAAGTTTTTCAGTATTTGCCGGCGTGTACTTTAAGGCTTTGTTAATTCGTTACAATCGTGCCTGGGTGATGGAAAGGACGAGTGATAAACAATACAAAAGGGGAAGTTATCAGTTGTCATATATGCTATCATAACCACGAGAAGAGAAGGCTGCAGTACTTGAATTTAAATTTATTTAAAGCCAAACTTTACGACCAAGTGCTTTTTACCGCGAAAAACCCAACAAATGCAAAAGGATGCATCTTACGTTTTTTTCAGATTCTATGCACGATGTTGTCCAAACTATGGAACGACACACGAGTGTTTAGTTCAATCTTTGAAATTGAAATGTGAGCAATTTGTTCTCAGCCACTGTTAATAAAATTACATTTCTGGAATATGTGCCACAGTACAACTAAATTCAACATAAACTACTACGCTTACATCTACATCTTTTAAAAAAAGAGTTAATTTACATTTATCGTTAGATTAATTCCAACCGACTTTTGAGAAAGCGCTAACAATTTTATGTCAAAATGTATTTTGAAATGTGTGTCCTACTGTTCATTAAAATTGTTGAGCTGTTATTCTTTTTTAACCTCGACTATAACACGCTCTTGTTGACAGTCAGTCCATCTATTGCAAAATGATCAATGGCGATGAAACTGATGGCGCTATGCCAGTAAATCCGTTAGAAACTACTTAATGGGACTAACCTCAAATGCAGTTGTTCTTCGCCCCAGACAGTTGCAATTCTATCAGCCTTCTTGATTTCAGGTCCTTTAACAAATGCCTTTTACTCACCCTCATCCGTGTGCAGGCACATATAATTGCTTTAGGTCATACCCTGGTGCGTATAAAGGCCTTAAAAGGACAATCCTCTCACCCCAAAGTAAACTTCTTGTAGGGGGTCACAGAAATTCTCTATTGGACCAGTATTTTGTTTGACTGTTAATTCAAACAATACAGAGTACCAAAGCTTATATTATACGGCTTGAACTGTACTGAGAATGTTTTGATTATACACATAGAGCTTTTCTATTCTCACCCTGAAGCAAGAAAACTGAAATTGTGTCTGGATAAGGATGAATTCCAAACAAGTGTGGGAGGGGATTAAGTTAGAAGGTTAGGGGAATTGGTCTGTTGGGGGTGAGAGAATTTGGCCTTTAACGTGCACTTAGATGACACTCTGTTAATCCTGTGTAGTATGAGTCTCCTAATTGGAATTTTTCATGCCCTGAAGTCACTTAAGAATACAACAAACACACCTACCCAAAGTCAGTGTGGGGTGTAACTATGGGGGTGTTATTTGTTTGCATTGTGTCCACACTGCGTGTAAAACCACTGACACAAACTTGACTGACCTTTTAGCTAATCCCAAATGTTATGTAACGTTTCGGTATTTTGGTTTATCCGGTGTTGTCAACCTGACTATATCGAGTGTGCATGTAGTGTGCGTCTTTTCCTCCCTGAGGTGATAAGACCTGATTTAACCGCGAATAAGACGAAATGTCCCATCGTACTTAATTCAATGTCAACCAAAGAAATATGACCATTGAAAATTTCTGCAAACTACCGGTAACATTGTAATTTGCTTAACCAGGGAGCTGTTATTTGGAGCTTTAAAATAAAAGCTCACTGGTGTAACGAATGGCTGCCTGAGTTAATATTGTTACTTCTCTTTTTCACTCTTTAGACTACCTTTGCGATATAATTGGTTGTCAAAACGGAGGTACATGTACTGACAATGACGAAGGAGGAAGGTCGTGTGTCTGCCCACCTGGCTTTGGTGGTGAATTATGTGAAGGTAAAAAGTACAATTCAATTGAGTACAATATTCCGATACAACTCAATATGCTTATAGTTTTTTATTCATGTTGCAGAAGATTTGTTAGTTATGTGCTTCTTGAAAAACGGGGGTCATTATCTAAAATTGATAAATTCGCTCTTCGGATGGTTTGTTTTTTGTAGTAGGAGGAATGGGAAATTACTGTACAAATACTGCACAATTGAAAGAAAAGGTTGGGATTTCCATAATGCTGAAAAAGAAAGATTCTGTTTTCATAAGAAGAAAAATAGGTTAAATATTTTTCATTCTAGAAAAGGTTCATTATTTATAAAAGGGAAAGGGGTTCGAAATTTAGAGTAAGTATAAAGGTCCGATGTTCATGATAGGAGTGATGTGTTCCAGATTAATTGAGTTAAACACCTGTCTGTGTAGACGACTCTTGATAGCCGACTCGCTTTCAGATGACTCCCTTGGACACATGCCTGTGCTTCTCAATACGAAATTACGACATCGTCTTCATTGATGCTGTGATCATAACCACTGAAATGGAGGTAGCTGGTTTGGAACCTCCGTGGTTTTATGTTCCCTGGGTTGATTCAAACGAGACCGTGTTTCTTATAAATGACTAACATTTCAGGTAATGTAAGTCACAGCAAATGCCTTCTTCAAAGATTGTAATTTCTAATTTTTGCCAATGTGTAAAGATTCTACCATTTTTTTTCTTGTAATTTTCTTGAACCAAGTTTCCTAAATATTTTTTTTCTTGCTTTGATACCCACAATGTTGTCGTCATTAGAGTTTCCATGTGAGCGTCGCGGATGTGAAAATGGGGGGCTTTGTTTCCCTAATGATGTTGGAGAGAGAGTTTGCTTCTGTCTTGTTGACTTCAGTGGGGAGTTTTGCGAGCTTCGTAAGTAGTCTCATTTACTAAACAGTTTGAAAAGAGTTTATATTCGTTTTATTACATATTACCCATGCACATGTTTCCTATATAGTTTTAATGTTTGTTATAAAAGATTAAATCTTGTGTTAGAATGCTTCACTCAGGTTTTCGTCCTACTTTTCAAACTGTTGAGGTAAGAGTGATTTTGAGCCTACATTTGACCGAGAAAAGAAAGGTTCCCATACGGAAAGAGATGTTTTAATACATAGTTAAAGGGAATTGAACTGTTGAACTATTTCAAGAGATTTTACAGTTCTTTAGAGACTACATGAATACCGTGTCTAAGCAGAAATAATGTTGCGGAGTGCATTTTCCTTATCATTCCCATTTATTACTGAATCCCTTACTGTAAGTAATCGTCTAGATTTAGACAGTTTGATCAGCGATATCTATATTTTTCGAGATAAAATTTCCAAGTTCTTAAACCAAATTCTCGGTTAGGGATTTCACTTTCCCTAAATGAAAGCCGGATGAATGAAAGCCGCCAAAACAAATTAATGCCGTTTCGCATATTTTCTTAACTATCTTTAGATGACACAGCCTTGCAAGTTTAAATATTGTATATTAACACTAAAAGTAAAAGTAGGCCTTTGCTCTATAACAAGGCCAGTATTTGCTTAGTTTACGGCTACGTTATGGATCTGTATGCATTTTATACCAAATATAAAACGAAGTAACTCTCATCTTTCGACATCTTCCTATCCCTAAACGGAAAAGATACAGTAGCAAAGTTTTTTTCACCCAGCATAGACAATGCTATTTCTTGGATAGCTCTTGAGAGTCATGCGGCGATATTTTTCTCAGTTAAGTTTGAAATTTATATTGGATGTAATTAATTGCTTTACCTTCCATAATCAATAAAATTTATTTTAATTCTAAGATGAAAAGAAAGAACAGTTGACGAGAAATAAGGAAATATAGGTCAAAATTAGCCGTTGTTTCAAAATAAGTTCAGGACGATTGTTCTTGTTCATTAAGTGTTTTTGTAGATTTGCTCCAAATAGTTTGAGACCAGTAGTATACAAGCTTGACAAAATTGAAAGGAAGTCTAGAATACTTTTACACAATAAACTGAAAGCATCGACTTCATATATTTCCTAAATTTTTCACTTTTGACAGCTCTTACACCAACTCCTACTACACCCGCTGTTTTATCAACTACACCAGAAGATGGTACGTATCGTTGAAGGGAAAAAACTGTCCAATTAAACATTTACCACTGTTCCTTTGTTGTTTTCATCATATTGCTGTGCTTTGATTTCTCTTTCGGTCATTAACGTCCTCCTTTTCAATACAGTCCCAGTCATTAGAATTCCATTACATGAAGAGTTTATTTTAATCTCAATTGAAATATTACATTCAACAAAAATCCCAGCCTCGTCCAGAACTGTTATCAATCAAATGCTTCGTTCAAGAAGTTGAAAATTGTCTTTAAGGTTGATATGGGATGGTAGTTAATGTCAATTAATTGACAGGGATACGGTATAGGGTTTGATCAGTCTTTCAAGATTGGGAATGCCATGAAACTGTCTTGAATGTTATCTAATTTATTTACCACTAGGTCCCTCTAGCCTTTTTATGTTTAACAAAATTCTTAACTAAGTTATGTAATTGTTTCAGGAACGTCATGTGCTATATTAAGCCCAAAAGTCATCAACAATCGTCGGTTCAGGGTCTTGATGAACTACAATACCTACTCCTAGTCTTTTGACAGTGGCGTAGATACATAAAAATACCCCAAACCCAGAAAGTAACGCCGGAATTAGAAACTTGTGCATTAATTTGTGTTCAGAACTCCTCCCCAATTCACCCCACCTAATATGAGCAGTAATGAAAAATTTCTATAAGACTGAAATACATCATTGTTGTTGATTCGACTTGTTGAATTGTTCAATGACTTAATAGACAAGATGTATTCCTAATAGCGAATAATCAATAGAGATCAACGTATATACCACAAAGAGAATCGCTCTGGTACAGTGCAACCACATAAAATTTACAAAGACCATTTTGGTAACCGTCATCTAGGAGCACGCCCCCAAAATCTGTCAACTATTAATATGTACTGTATGAAGAGACGAAACTTCTAATCATGGGCGTTTCGATTTCATCACGATGTTTTCCTGTGTAGTGGATTTGTATCATTAACACAATTACAAATAACGACTATTTAACACTCTCCTCTCTTATCACCTAGTTGTTGTGTGTTAACTCTGTGTTGACTTCCTCTGCTAATACAGATTTTCCTTGCGATATTTTTGGCTGTGAGAATGGAGGGATTTGTTTTCCAGATCAAAATGGTATCAAAGTTTGCTTTTGTCCAGGAGAATATTCTGGTGAATTTTGTGAAATTTGTAAGTATTTCTGCTGATATTGTTAATCTGTAATTTTTTCTTATAATTGCCCACCTGTGAGATGATCGTACTGAAATAAGAATAAATATGTAAAGGCGTATTGTGGTGACTTTTTCACTTGGTTTTCGTAGGAGAGACAAAAAAACCCCAGACGGCCTCTTGAAATTATGTTGCAATACTCTTTTCAACACTCACGAAACGTTACTTTAAATAGGCTTTTTGTTTGTTTGTTTTCTTTTTATCAATTTCCTAGCAATAAACCCGCAGAAAGTAATGTACTGTGGCCAAATTGCCTCCTAAACCAGTTATTTTTCTTATAAATGAACATACTGCTAGCACTTGAAATTTGATACTGTTGGAATATTCGACATTTTTTCGCTGTAGATCTAGCATTACCCTTCACCATACGTAGGGTATAACAAGAAATGTCGCTTAATAACCCCTGCGATGGCTTTAACAATTGCAAATAAATTAAAGGCAATGTCAAATTAATGTCCCGAGATGCATTCACACCTTTCTCGTAATGATGTAAATTTCAAGAAACAGTAATATTACTTTTGCATTCTTTTAAAAATTGCTTTTGTCCAGGAGAATATGCTGGTGAATTTTATGAAATTTGTTAGTATTTCTGCTGATATTCTTGATCTGTCATTTTCTTATAATTGCCCACCTGTGAGACAATCACGATAAAATGAAGAATAAATGTGTGAAGGCATATTCCGGTGGTTTTTTCACTTGGGTCTCGTAGAAGAGACAAAAACATTTCAGATGGTCCCTTGAAATTCTGGCCCAATACTTTTTTCCATACTCCAGATTAGTTACTTTATATATATATATATATATATATATATATATATATATATATATATATATATATATATATATATATATATATATATATATATATATATATATATATATATATATATATATATATATATATATATATATATATATATATATATATATATTTGTTGATCAATTTCCTAAAAATAAACTCGCAAAAAGAAGTGTAATGTTGCCAGATTGCCTCCTATACCCGTTGTTTTTCTTTATAATTGAACATACTTCTAGCCAATGAAATTTGATACTTTTGGTTTATTCGATATTTTTTCCTGTAGATCTAGCATAACCCTTCACCATATATAGGGTATAACAAGCAATGTCGCTTAATAACAACTGTGATGCCTTAGCAATTGTAAATGAGTTGAATGCAATGTCAAATTAATGTGACACGATGCAACCACACATTTCCCATAAGGCAGTGAATGCCAAGAACAATTGCATTAATTTGAAAACAAGTGTCATCCGAGTGATCTATGGTATCGATATGTACTAGTTTTCATATCCTGAAAAAGGAAACTTTTTGCTAGTGCTAGTGCGTAATGTTACTTTAGGTTCATTTTAAGTATTGAAACTTGTTAATGTTCTGTAACCTGGTATTGTTCAAATGTAGAAATCCATACTGCATATTTTTGAGGTCGGACAGTTGTGTATTTACTATAGAAGTGTCACGTAAAAATAACTGAGATGTAAATTTCTTTACCTTTGATGATATCTACATAAATACAGAATGAATAGTAGAAAATGTATGGAAATGAAGTTGTGACGTTAAGTTGTGCTACAGCAAAACATTCATTCATATGTATTTTTTCTTATCTGAAAAACTGTAGTAAATTGAATCATGTATAATACTGTAAATAGCCCATTATTTCTGTGAACGTGATGACAGTTTAAAAAATAAAATGAGATGGAAAAAACCCATTTACCATACATAGGGTATTACAAGCAATGTCGCTTAATAACCCCTGTGATGGCTTGAACAATTGCAAATGAATTGAATGCAATGTCAAATTAAAGTGACGCGATGCAACCACAGATTTCCCATAATGCAGTGAAAGTCAAGAAACAACTGCATTACTTTAAAACCTTTTATCATCAGAGTGATCTATGATATCGAGATGTACTAATTTCCATATCCTGAAAAAGGAATTTTTTTTGTTTATATCGAAGTTAAAGAATGTTGACTGAGGGAAATTCCCTTAACTTCTGGTGACTAATGCACTTTTTCATTTTTCCCCAAGAAATGCTTTCTTATTTAATGTTCAAGTATTGTATTTTACGCAATTTCCATTACTCAATTTAATGGTTAGAAAACCCTTTTTCATGGTACATGGAGAAGGTGTTAGATCCAAAACACGTTTAAGTATATCCGAGTGGGAAAACAGTTCACAAATGCAGATTGCGGAAAACAGTTCACAACTGCAGATTGCGTGGCATTTATTCAAAATATATACTTTTCCTATCCCTGCTCGATGCATCTTACAATCAGTTTCCAGGCTACATGTATTTCCCATTAATGTTCACTGTGTGTGGAGAGTATCGCCTCAAGCACTAATTACACAAGAGAAGGCTTGTATCTGGACCGGTATTTGAAGTGAGAGTTTACGGGGTCCGTAATGAGATTATCAGCGCTGGGCCAGGGTATATTGATAGGGGGGAAAGCATGGGCTTAGTTCTCCTTTTTCTTTACCCCTTCTTTTTCTTCTCTTTTAACATATTCTTGTCACTATGGGAAGGGGCGAAGGAGAGGCGGTCGACACGGTCGACACGGTCATCCCCCTGACGCCGCTCCTGGGCATTAGGGGGTTATTACTTGTCATACCGAATCTTTATTTGGTACGATATGTCCTTCTTGCACCATTCATGCATAATTGCTGTACTTTGTCTTTAAAATGTGTTCGTTCACTATCAGTTGTTGTAAGAGGAATGAATCCGTGGTTAATGATGTCTTCGTGCAATAGTTGATATGTTGGATGAATGAATTGGAGGTATAAATGCCTTTGTAACATGTAAATTTTAGTTCAAAGTCATTCTTCAATTTTAAACATGATGAGTATAAGTTCTTTTAAAATATCAACTTGAGTTCCTTCCCTTCAAAATAACACATTATGATGCAAGCAAACAATATATCCCTTGTTTTGCGTGGGTATTCAACTCAGCATCTACTAACCACAGCATTCACAGTTTGAAAAGGGAGCTTTGTTTACATCTTTGCCAAATCTGCCGTGCAATTATGTGCACTCCCAGAAGAAAAGGAACTTGACGTAACGATATTATTTAAACTCTTACGATGGTTGGAAATTTGATAATCTCAGCCAGACAATATAAATGTTAGTTTTGAAAATATTTTCATTTAAGATGATAATTAATGTTCGGTTCATTAATATTTTGTTTTTATTTTACTAGCACTTCAAACAACCCCCTCACCAACTCTACCACCAACTATAACACTCGCTACAACAGAACCACCTGTTTTAACAACTATTGGTAAGTAACACGCCTACAATCAAAACGTTCAGTGAAGAATCTTTCTTTCTTACTTATATCAACTACACGATTTTTCTGCCTGAATCTGATCGCCTCAGAGAGAAAATGACATTTACCATTTAAACTTCCCTACTTGTGACCTTGACGCAGTCAAGCTCCCATATGATTAATAAATTGACTGTGTCAGGTACCAAAAAATGCATAAAACGTTACGCAATATTTGGGGTTAGTAGCAGGCAGGTCAAGTATGTTTTACATGTTTTTTCACGCAGCGTGAATATAGTTAACATCAATTCCTTGTGATAAAACTGACAATGTAATAACGTCCGATAACGTCGATCTGCTAAGCTGTCTTTGTTAAATCCAATCCTTAATGGTCAAGAGCAGTCCCCAAACTTTTTTTGAGGCAAAAGCTAAATATCACATTTTCTCCTTGTTTCTCATCGAAGCATCTTTCATCGTACTTTATAACTGCAACATTGTTTATCAAAGGTAAACCAAATAGTTATTTCTACTAAATTCCATATTTGAGGAGAAAAGATGTCACATAACTCTCTCTACAACTAGTCATGACATAGGACTGTTCTTGCCCTTCTAAACACATCATGATGTATTCTGCGGAATGTTACTTTTTTGCACTATTCTGAAAGCTTTTGTTGCGTCAGTATTGTCACTGATGATGAGGAATCTTTTCAGTTCAATAGAGAGAGCTAGGCGTGTTCAAATATATAGGCAGGATGAAACTTTGCTCTTTACTTTATTGAAAGATTCCGGTTGTCTGCTTGATTATGCCTTAGGGAGAATATGAAAGCACACTAAACTCATTTAATAATGAGCTAATTCTTTCATCCTAAATTGCAATTTTTGTAGTAATCCACAGAAATTTCAATGGGCATAGCTCTTTGAAGCGCGGCAGTAAATTGGGATTGTGTCTGGTTGAGGATAAGGTTTAGACAGTCGTAGGAGGGGCATAAGAAAGTAGCTTGGGAGAATTGGAACTGTTTGGTATGATAGGCTTTTAACATATGATTAAGTGACTGACAGTACAAACAATACAACAAACAAGAAAATACGTGAGGGGTAAGCTAACTGGCCTATGATGAGACTGTCCTTACTTTTTAAAACTTTTTTCTGCTTTGCCTGATTCTATCTAATCGTCTAAGGGAGGAAATGAAGCACACGCGCAAGTCAGATTTCACATCTGATTATTGATTTACATTACCAGATACAACAAAATTGGGATTCGCTAAATAGCCAGTCAAGTATGTGTTGTTTTTAACGCAGAATGAACACAATAAAAGCATAGATTACCTAGGGCACAGATAATGTAAAAAACTCAGATAACAGTGACACGCCGCACCCATTTTGATCTGCTGGTGTGTCTTTGTTGCGTTCTTAGAAAATAATGTTACGGCATGGGATGAAATAATGATAAATGTGATAAAAAGTGTTAAAAATTGACCAAAGTGTAGGATTCATGTTTTGGGTGAATTTGTTATTTCAGAACCCTGTACCGAGGATGAGTTGCAATCTATTCAAGGAATTTGCCAGGAAGCTCTGCCTTATGAAGATGGCCTCCTAGAACCCAGTTTCCCGCTCCTACGTGATGACTTCTCTTTGACGAATATTGTGTCCATAATTACGACCAATTCACTGTGTTACCCAGAACTCATCCCTGCTATGTGCTACCTTTTCTACCCTCCTTGTCCAACCTCTGGTCTGTATCTCTGTCCTGAAACTTGCCGGGCATTATTCAGAACATTAAATGGATGTAGCGTTATAACAACATTCCTTGGAATAAGCGAACAAGATTGTTCGATATTCGAACCGGGACGAGATGTTGGAAATGGCCTTTGTGTTAAAAGTGAGTAAAACAACAGATTCCGAACTGGATATGTTGAAGTATAATTTTATCGCTTAAAAGGGGGACAATGGTCAGTAAATGGCCACCCTGATAGATAAATGCTGTATTAAAAGAACATATCGTTATTTAACGGTAAGACTGGCAGCTGGGACTCAATTGTTCAATCCGTTTTTTACAGTTGTCCGTAAAACCAGTATTAACGGCATCTATGAAGCTGCTTTTAATCCTGAACACTAGAATATCCTTCTAGTTAAGTATTTAGGGACATTTATGGATATTGAATGATAATATGATTACCACATACAGCAACTATAAGATATAAATGTTTAATGAAAAACTCTAAAATAACATTTCCGTCCTGGGATCCTACTTGTCAGATTTTCACTGTGAAATGACATTTTTTTTACAGTGTCGGAAAAAATCATGTTGGAATTGACACATTTTTTTAACTACATATATTACGCGCTTTACTGTGGCTTCGTTCAATTATATCCATATAGACATGAAACATAACAACCAAACCACATTCAAAGTATTCTCAACATTTTCAGTGTATTTTGCCCTGACTTCCTCTATGCATGGACAGATCAGAGGGAGTCGTTCTAACAGCCTCCCTGAACAGAGCATGTAACGCGTACGTCATATCAGTAGATTGTCGTCAATGACTGGGACAAAAAAGGCGCACCAAGCTGGCCGCCGTAAACCTGTAATTTAAACTTGTACAGGAAATAATATCATATTCCAGCAATACGGGTACTGATTTTGACCTTACCCTGCATTAGTTCAAAAATATTTCAAGTTTCTTGATCTATTGGAACAAGTTCAAACTTTCACAAACACAAAACCATATTAGACAGCTATGCCTATACCCATGCGTATGGTGGCGACAATCTAACGCGCAGTATGCTCTCTCTATGTATGGGAAGTCCGTGGTATTTTGCCTTTTTCGTTTAATGGTTATTCTGTTGTTCGCAGGAGGACCAACTACCCCACAACCAAGCACCACGGCACGTGTTACCACACAACTGCCAACAACAACTCCTTTTGAAACGTCTGATGTCACCATGAAATCTCCTGCAACTACAACGATACCAACAACAGAAAGAGCAAGTTCAACTTTACCCGCAGATACGACTATGGCAGGGACAACCTCAGTTCCAACAAGTTCTACACCTGGGGAATCCACCACAATTGCAGGTAGATACAAAATTCCAACTTATTCCTCTATGAGAATACAATCCCATAGGTTGTGCACAATTATGGTTGCTTTCTTCCAACATCCCTTGTTATTGTAATGTCTCTATTCTTCGAAACACATGTGGTTGTTATTATTTTTTTCTATTACGGATGGCTCGCTTACAAGCTCTATGGAGCTTTTATGAGTTGTTGCCTGAGTCTCTCTTACTATAGTTTTGATTCGTTGTATTATTTTCTGAATTGTGTTACATCTAAATCCAGAGTATTACTCAGATAAATGATGGCGAACAGAAATGTTTCAGAATTTTCTGTTCAACAAACAATGTAATATAAATTTCTCTCATTTTCCTTTCTAAGAGTGCTACCCTGTGCCAATTTTCTGTAGAGACATTACATCATATCAAATGACTTCAGTGCGACCGGATAAAATTAGAGAGGTTATGTACCAACAGTTTGAAATTATCTTTACATGCCATGTCGACATGGACCTTTACGCATGCGCATACCTGTACCCTCCGTGTGAGCCCCTTCAATCCAGATCCCTTTGTATGGAAAGATGTTCTGAGGTTGAAGATAGCTGTGGCAATACTAACTTATTCGGAAAACTAGATTTCAATTGCAACGAATTTACAGATGCCGCCAAGGGACCGGATGGTCTGTGCCGAGCAGGTAAGCATCTGTTTTGATCGTATGCCAGTGAATGACGTGGAAACAATGGATGAAAAACAGTTTAAGTTTTCATGAATGCATTGAAAGTTGGAGCTTTTTATTGTGTTTCCACTGGTGATTTAGTACTGGACATTCGCTTCTGACGCGAGAACCCTCGTGTTATTTCGAGGTTGAGCCATGCCAAATGTATTTAAAGTGGGGTCTACTGCCGTGCGTTATGTTTCTCTTGGTTGCAAGAGCAGTCGCCCGAAACGTATTTTGAAACAACGTTAAGGTATCTTCTTACATCACTTATGAGTATCTTTCATGATATTTCAAGACTGCAGCATTGCATTTTCAAGGTAAACCGATGAGTTATTCTCAAAAATTTCATCACTTAGTGAGACAAATATTGTCACATGACAATCAAGAGCCAATCCACGACAGGCTACTGAACTAATCCAAATTGAAGACTGCTGTTACCTTTTAAACAGTTTATTAGGGAAAGAACCCAGTGCGTCACAGCTGGAAAAGGGACCGTGGATCCCTTAACATTAATCCAGAAGGGTATCAGTAATAATGACAAATAAAACTAGGAAGGTGTCACTCTTAGAGCTACACGACAAGCCTAATCTATTAAGGTATTGGAAATTTCGATTCTCGATATTTCCTATTTTTCATTTGTCTTAATGTTTTCATCCGTGTTTTAAGAATAAGGAGGCTTTAAAACAGTTTGGTTTTTAGTTCGTTCTTTATTTTTCAGTTGAGACATCGTGTTTTTATTCTTTCTCAAAATAATGCTGCTTATTACTAGTCATCTGTTTTGACTTAGACAATGTTGTTTTTTCTAAAAGAAAATGAAGGTCAAAATTTAGGGTGTCTTCTTCATTTCGTTTGTTGAGAAGTTTTTTCCCAGTTTTTGAATGTCCCACAAGAAACAACAAAAAACTACATATATTGATATTGCCAGTTATTGCACTGTTCATGACGCTATAGGCAGTGACATAGGCACGCATCTCATTTTGGAGAGACAGTTCTTTAGTTCGATATTTCTCACTTTATTCACACAGACTTTTTAGCCCTACAGTTCAGAATTCTTTGTGTACAGAGAATCAAGTAGAAGGGAACGAGAATCTCTTAGTCACTTTTGGTTGGGATGTGGCTGAACATGATCGTTTCCTTTTTGCTAGTTATGTATTTTATTGTTTTGTAAAGAATGACGTGCAAGTCAAACTAGTCGCAATATGATACCATTGTGGGTTACTTAAAATGACTCGTACTTGTATCGCAGTATTGAGACATACTAACAATGGAAGTATTCGTATAACGTCCTTGCGCTGGTACAAATGTCGAAGCTTGCATGTGTTAGAAACTGGACATAGCCATGGACGTTTGTAACACCCTGAAAATTTCATCGAACAGTAGGAAAGAGAAATTTGGAATATTTAGAATTTGCGTTGCTAGGAACACAAAAAGCCGGATCATGTTTGGCGGGTCACCTCCCAAATTTTGATATATCGAGCAATTTCGCCTCGACTCAGCTGCAAGGATTTATGCATATTTTTCTACAGAAAGTTATGTAAGTTACTCGTGCTTGGAATTGTGCCCATTAATAGGTTGTTGAAAGTTTCTTGTCATTTCGGTCTGTGGTGGTGAACTATTACCTTGTATTTGTTTATATCCACATTTTTAAAACAAAGCGACGACTGTGAAGAGGTAAACACTAAGTGCTCATGAATATTCATGCTGCAAATTTCCTCCCGATCTAGTGAATTCTCATTTCACCCGAAAACGGTTATCTCCCGAGATGGATAATGGGTTAACAGACTGTTAGGCGCAATTATTATTAAGGTAAAACAAAAAGCGACACCACCATTACTTATAACGTAATGGTAAGAAGTCATTCTCCCAATCGCTTGATGTTGTCATTAACATTTATATCTATTTTCAGGTTTCCTTGGCAGTACCTCGGAAGCCCCAACTACCGCAGTGGAGTTAAGTACACTTGGTGACATCACAAGTACGTACATACTTTACATTGTGAAGAAATGTTCAATAAATGTAAAATATGGTTAGAAAACAATGATGCAAAAATAAACCTGAACCGATATTAAAAGAAAAACGGGTTCCTCAGAACAAATATGGCAATTTAAATTATATAATAAACGACTGCATATTTAAGTATAAGTATATCCAAAAGTGAATTAGTTTTTACCATTATTTGAAGGGAAGGGCCAAAGGGAAGGAAATACCCCGCATCCCATTGGAAGAAGTGGAATTTGCAGGAGTCTGTATGGAAAATGGTATTATATTCCAAAATTTTCCTGCTAATTCGTATTCCGTTGAATGTATTCCACTCCTAGTTCGTGGTAACTACCTTCATTAAAGAAACGTTGGGAAATTCTTGGAAACGCACCTCCTCCAAAAACTGAGGGGCGCGTCCCCTTTGATCCAAACGCATCGTTACACTAAACTGCACATTCCCAAATCTCCAAGAAATTCCCTCACATAATCTTAGAACAGATTTATCAAGAATATACGTCTGAAATAATGTTAGTCTCTCGATACGGGTTTTTAAGTGAAACCCCTTCAACGGGGTGGATGAATGAAACCCCTTCTTTAGAATGGGTTAATCAAACACCTTGTTACGGTGGTTGAGTGAAACCCTCCATGGAGTGTGTAAATGAAACTTCATCAACAAAAGCATGTTTCATCGTTAGATCCGTAACTCGGAAGAATAAATGGCTTAAATTAATACCAACAGTGAACTATTAAATCTCTCTACCCCTGTAACTGAAAAGCGTCCCCAAGTCATAATTTATTTGTATCCAATTGAAGGGGATTCAAAGTTAAGTGCATGCATACAGGACCTGTAGGATCAATTACTGTGGTGGCCAACAGATTCCTTTTGCTATTCCGTTGGTTTTTTCGGTGAGCAAGTACATGTACATAATTCAGCTCTAACAACAGAAACTGCAATTGTACAATAAATTAGACAGATATTATTGTAATTCTATAATCATCTGAAATTTCAAGTCATTTTTTTTTCATTAAATTAATAATACGAGAACTGATATATTAATCTTTTTCTTTTCTTGCATTTATACCTTTCTACCACAGCACAAAAAATTACACCACAGCCTACAAGTAAGTACATCACTCCAATTTAAGTTGAAAGAGTGGACTTAAGGATTAGATGGCATTTTCTCACTTTCCTCAAAAACTAAGTAGAAGAGATAAAAGCCTTAAAGTAATTTACTCCTAACCACGTGCACGTCTTCAATGTATAACTGTTGGAACTGTCAGAGTACGCAATCTTTTAGAGGAATTGAATACATTACTGCTCTGTAATAGTTTGACATAAAACGAGGACAACGAAGCTTCTCATGATCAATATGGCTGTATTCGATTCCCCTGTTCGGGAACTGAGAACAGTGTTTCTTTACACGTCGAACATGAAAGAACACGTTCGCAAACATGTTCTTGCACCTAAATCTCACACCGCCTCGCCGGTGGTGCAGCGAGAACAAACATTAAACAAGATGGCTGAGATAGCCTCTCATGAAAAGAATTTAAAGAATTATCAGCAGCACAATGACTGATCTTGAGCAGGGCATATATCCGAGAGGAATAAATCACTATTATACCAGTCTTTAGGACTTATAATGAAAGCAAGACACCGTACGGCGGCAGGTTAGACCGACATGCATAGAGTGAAGTTTACGCATGGTAACTATCCTTGAATGTGTTCGACACTCCAGAAGGGATTCCTATGTTCTTAGCACGTCCAGAAACAGCCAAGAACTGGGTGTCGAATACAGCCTATATTGTTGATAAGTACTCGTCTTACTATTTTATTTGCCATTTTTATTTTTCCTAATAATGACAGTTAAATGCTTAACCGATACAATAATTTTTTCTTTAGAGTGTACACCAGTGAATCCCCGTTGTCTGGATGTGCTTCCGTATTCAGTGGGAGTTATCACTATATCAGAGTCCTCCGTGGAAATCTATTTGGACCTCCACTTTGGCTTTCCGTCTTCGTGCCACCCGCGCTACCGTGAATTACTTTGCGCGGAGTTATACAAACCATGTCCAGGGATTGGTTTTGGACTTGGATTCTGTTCGGACGTTTGTGAAGATATCGAAACATCTTGTCAACGACTGTTCTCTTTGTTCCCAACACTACGTTTTCCAGTTGATTGCGATACACTTCCGGACAGTATTTTTGATGAAGAACTTTATGAGGAGTATGCGCTCTGTACTTAAAGACAAACACGTATATCGACATATTTCACTAGTGGTCAAATCCTTAATACATCCCTGTCTAACATTATACACGAATAAGTTCTATGGACCAAGGACATGGACAACATGGAAGCTTTTAAACAGGTAATATTTTACGAGAACGAATATTCTGAATATTGTAGGCTGATTGCTTTTTAACGTCTGCACAGGTGAATCCAAACAATCAAGAGATAGTCTAAGTTAGTAATTGGGACCCATCACCCTTAATCGTTCCAATTCCATGCTTACCTGTACCATCAATAGCTGTACACTAAAATATCCCTTGATTGCCTCAATCAGTTTTACTGAGTATGAGGATCCTGAATGAAATGTATACAATAAAGTTAGGACGACTTAAGGCTGATGGACTACATTAATGGACGGCTTCACGAGCTGCTCTATTTGTCTGTAGCCATATCGTTGCACATCTCGTCGTGACGGCAGGGGATTTTGCTATCACTCTGCGGCACTGGTTTCTATTCTGTACCTTTATTCTTAAATATGCCGACTTTTCTCATACAAAGTATGAGCACGTCATTCAACCTGAACTTCAGTGTAATTACATCATTTTAATTTTGAAACTTATTTCAAATCCGTCTAAAACATGGTATGCTTTATTTTTATTATTTCTGTGCAAAATTGTTTTATTGTGAAAAGTCAGATAATGTTTGCATGGATGTCAATTAATTGCTAACCTATGACAATCTTGAAGGAACAGTATTCTGTGATCTAGAATGTGTGTATGTCAACTATGGTAAATGACTTTCAGTGTTCAAAGATCTGGTGTAGAGTTCTTGGAATGGTGCCATGACCGAAAACAGGCCCTTGGTTGAAAAACATGTCTCCCATTAGCTAAACATTATAAAATCATAACGAATACATTTATACCGAAAACACTATTTGAAGAACTCTACATATATATGTTTTAAATCTTAGAAAAAATAAAATTACGAGGATATATCAGATCAACGACCAAATTGTCTTTTCGATAGTAATAGTATGTCTATTGAAGAATTTGTAAAGAATGATCCAACTCTGGGATAGCATTATAGCTGTGGGAGAGCAACTTAAAGACTCCGAAGTCGTCACAGCTGCTCGCAATACGACGATGTATTAATGAAATTCTTGAGTCCTAGTCAACGGTGGATAAATTAAAAATCGCATTAAAAAGCTAAAAACAAAGGAAGGCTTGAGTTTCACATTGAGCTGATAACCCAACTTTGGTCATTATCGGTACACGAACGAAAGGGTACAATTTTTACGACATATGGAGAAATGCTTATTTTAGGGTAAAACAATATTTGAAACCTTTGTTATTTCTTTCTTATTCAATAGCCTGCTGTTAGGCATCACGAACTGAAAGATCCCAGTAATGTTATGACCTATTTACAATTATAAATACTTTTCATGTGTAAAAATGTATTTTTCTGCGTACCTTATTTAACAGTTTGTAGGGGTATGGTACTAATGGAGTTGGAGTTGGTAATAGTTTATTACAATAGATTTGGTACAATTAATATATAAAGGCATTGTAAAGTATTTTCGTATTGACAATGTTTATAATAACTAGGCCTCTTGTTCAAATTTTAAGCAAAACTTTTTATTCATTGTTGGTATGATTAAATACTTCATTTTAAAAACTTTCTTTTCCATGTTATTTTTTCTGTTGAATGTTGTTGTTTGAAGTTTTGATATCATAAAATTTTCTAAATTCCAAGTCCCCCCTCCAAACAGTTAGTTTCTTAGGTTTGTTTTAATTGTTTTCCTCGGTTATAAAGCCCCCAATATTGAAGGAAATTTAATTTTTCCTTCTATTCAACATCTACCGCTCGAAAGAGAGGTTACCCTTCCTATCAAACATGCTTGTGTCTGTGTTTTCTTCTAAGTTTAAGTTTTTACCCTAGACTATCATGTCTAAACGCCGCTTTAAGGCCAATAAAAGGCCCCACTGCCCGAACTTTAATCGTAACCGATTGAGATATAATCGTAAATTGAGATTAAATTCTTCATCTAATCTAATTCTTTATCTAAAGAACAAGTTAATACCAATCTGAAAATTATCAGGAACTTTTCTAAACGTACCCTCACCGACCCAGAAATACCTCTTCTGGGTAAGGGTCTTGGTTTCATCCCTACAGCACGGCAACCAAAAGGTTTTCTCTATTACAAGCTATGAACCAGCTTACCCGTTCTATGAGGAAAACCTGTTATACGCATGATAAACCATCCCAACCTTATACCAAATTCCGTCTTAAATCTACATGGCAACCACGCCCGACACCCTGTTGTGATCTAGAGGACAACCTTTTAAATACAAAAGCCGGTCTAGCTAAAATACCTATCCGCCACGCAGGCAACAACCTGACTTCTCAAGTACTAGCCGCCTTACGCTCACTGCGTAGTGACAACACTATCGTCATATAAAAATTCGACAAAGGCAGAGGCACTGCTACTCTTGATAAATCCGACTATGAAAAGGAGGCGTTACGCCAACTTTCAGGCTATCAGTATAAATGTCTGGAATCAGATATCACTCACGAAACAACACTCCAGGTCAAACATCTCGTCTCTTAGCTTTTCTCCCTAAAATCTATCACGGAGGGAATTTTCAAATATTTCAACCCTGGTAACCATGAGATTCGTACACCGATCTTTTATCTGCTACCTAAAGTCCACAAAAAACCGCCAGTAGGCTCTGTTTTACCTATTATCCTGGAGACCCAGAGACCTGCTGGTTTTGGCAGCCCGACACAACAAATATCAGAATTTCTAGACTATTTTCTCCTCCCCTTGGTGAAAAATCAACCAACTTACGTGAAGGACACTAACCACATCCTTAATATTCTAGAAAATCTTAAACTACTTGAATCCACCCTCTTGGTTACTCTTGATGTTGTTGGTATGTATACTAATATACCACAAGATGAAGCTATTTCGGCTTGCACTACAGCTATATCTAAGGCTAATCCTAGTCTCTACTCAATTGATATACCGCCGACTCGCCTCAATGAGGAACTCCTCACGTTAATTATCAAACGTAACTGCTTTACCTTTAATGGTAAAGTTCATATGCAAACCACGGGAGTCACAATGGGTTCCGAATCATTTCTCACCAGAAATTGGCGACATTACTTTCCACCTTCTGGAGAAAAATATTATACCCATCTCCAATAAAATTCTCACTTGGCTGAGATACAGATAAGATATTGTACTGTTTTTGACGGTACTACCACCGAAATTAGTCACTTACATCCCACCCTTAAATTCACAGCTGAAGCCTCACTCACCGAGGTGTCTTACCTTGATATCCTAATTTTCAAAGGGAAGCGGTTCGCAGAATCGGGATACCTCGATTCTCGAACTTATACTAAGCCCTGTGAAACCTTCCAGTATTTATCAAGGGAATCTAAACACCCGGACAGCTGTTTTAAAAGGTTTTATTAAATGAGAAACTGCGCCTCTGTAATAACCGCTCCGACTGTAATTCTAAAGTCGCACATTTCAAAGAAAATCTAGGAAAGCGGAATTTCTCAGACACGTTAATAGATAGTGCCATCTCTACTATCAACTTCGAAAATGGCGCATCTCTCCTTGAATCTAAACCAAAGCCATCCAATCCATCTCTGGTATTCAAACTCTTAAACACACCTCATATAAAAAAACAAGAGATCTTAAAGACTGCCTCTTTAAACACTGGCACTTTATTAAGAAACACCCGACTTTATCTAAGATTTTCCCGAAACCCACGCCCATTGCCTATAAACGGCTACAAATCTGAACGACTCTATTATCAGAGCATCTTTTACTTCGGAAACCTTTTCTAATAAGTTAAATTGCCTAGATGCGCCTCTAGTTGATATTCTTGTGGAACTCGTACATGAATAATACCCTTTAATATGACTTATCACGATTTAAATTGCAGCACAGCCATTTTCTAGCCCACCGCTACTGATGAGACCGGGTAATTATCTTCCACGGTCGAAACGCGTCTAGCAATAGCACACTTGCTATGGCTTACCTCTACCTAAAGTCATTGAACTAATAAACCAGAGCCATCCCTAGTTTCCTGCAAATTTTACTCCTACATACCATTATAAGGGAAATTGACCTATTTTATATCTCTATCATTTATCCCGATATTTCATCATCTCAATCACGCCACTGAGTTCTAGAGAGTCGACCATTATTTTGAATTTCGTAAAAAATTTAATATAGAACAGGTGAATGAGAATTGTCATGATCAGGTTAAAAAAATCTTGTTTTTTAATATAACCGGTCCTATGCCAATACGACGACTTTTCGATTTCTTCATTTGCAATCGATGTCGTTCAGTCTATTTCGCTCCTCACTAAATCCTTTTTACCTATGTACATTGTTACTGCTCACAATAACAGTCTGGCAAAAAAGTAATAGCACCGAGGTTACCCTACCTGTAAAAGACGCTCAGGACCCTAGTACTTCTTTCTACGTTTTTGCCTCATCGTGTTCTACGGATACATCATATGATAATTCTGGTGTATCAATCTGCTGTATCAAAGGTATATATGTCAACGAATTATACATGAATTTTATGAAGGAACATCGTTTCCAAGATCCTTAGATTTTAGGCAAAAAAATGTCTGTCTTTAAAACCTCTTCTAAGGAAATGATATGATTCAAACTATTTTAACATCTCCAGAAACTGACGATATAAAACAAATTCACGACGAAGAAGAAATTGTAATATTAGCACTAATAAGAGAACAGGTGACATAAAAACAGTGGAAAACTAACATAAGTTCTTTTTCGCGACAGCAGAACCACAATTAAAATTAAATTCAAAATGAGCATCATATATTATCTTGCCAAAGAAATATGTAGTTTTTCCTTTGGTTGTTGATGTAAATTGGACAATCCACAGAGTATTCACAAACCAACCCTTTGCATGAGCCAAACTGTTTTGAATGAACCATTAAAACCAGTTGGAACACTTTGAAACCCTTTCGTTAATGGGAGTTGGATGAAAGGTTGCAAAGGGAATTTTCCTTTGGAATGGGGCTACCTATTTTCAGATGGGATACCCTTTGAATGCAAACAGCTTTTCCAAAGAAAAACATTTAAAACCTTTTGGGCGCAAAGGGCTTTACCTCGTTGGGTTTCAACAGGAGTCTAACTAATGAAAGCAAAGAGGGACACTTCGGCATTTGCATTCTTTTGATCTATTCAAAGTTTTAGCCCGGTGAAACCTATTTAGAATATCTGAAATAGGCGTCCTTTCGGGGCGATGCGCAGTCTGTTTGACAAAAAATTTCCTTACTGGCTAACGATAGTTCTAATCCTAACCTAATCCCTAACTCGAACAAAGAATACAAAAATGCAATTCAATGCGCAACAGCCAATCAAGTTAAAATGTGCGCCTTGTTAAAAAGTGGGCATCAACGTGCTTTCTCTTGAACAATCCAAATTCCATGCGATCGTGCCGTATGACCACCCAAATAAAATAACGAACAAAGTCAAGGGCGGGTCCAGCGAATTTTGTAAGGGGCGGATCCATGTGTGTGGTGGTGAACACCAACGCGAAGCGCGAGCTTCACCGTATGGGGTTCCAGGGTCGACGTTGGGTCCACGCGGGGTCAAGGGGCGGATTGCCGTTGATGATCCATGGAATGAAGCCCTCGCAATATAATGAACCTTCATTACAGAAATAATATAATAGAGACCAAAGGGAAGTAAGCCATGATTTCTTCAATTTTATCCTATTTAACGACTCCGAGCTCCTTGCAAGGCCACGAGAAATGTTTTCCATCCAGTGTTAGGCGATTTAAAATTAGCGACACTCCACAAGTAGGGAATAGTGTTACTAGAGCTGGCTAGAAATTTATTTAAAAATTCAATTTTTTCCCATATTTTTTCTAGAAAGTTTAAGCACAATCAAAGCGAACTCAAATTAATGACTTATTAGATCAAAATTCTAGGAGTAAATATTCTATGGTCCTCTTCTGTAAAATTAACCCTTGATGTAGGCACTGCAAAATGATTTTTTTGTGTGTGATCTTAGAACATTTCACTTTTCCGAGTTTCTAGTTAGCCTTGACCAAAAATCGTGCTTTCCACCGTACTAAGTGTGTTTTTCTTTTGTTGTTGTTTTTGTTGTTTTTTTGGGGGGGGGGGGGATTATTTTTTTCTGTTTTTTGAAGGAAAATAACAAGTTTAAGCTATCTCAAAGGCGTGAAAAGCAAATTACCTAAACCATTCTTCGTTACATATTAAGAAAATGCATTAATTCTAAAGGACAATTGACAACAGGAAGATCAATTATAATAACGAAAATCGTTTTGCCTGTTGGGTAACTTTTTCTACCCCAATGAATATGAAAGTAGCACAATAAGCTGTAGGCTATCACAGTAATATTTTTTTCCAGAGACGGCGCCATGGTTTTTGATGGAGGGCAAGCATGAGTTCAGTTCTTATTTTCTTCTTTTCCCTTCCTTTCCGTCTCTTTTCACATTTTCGTGCAAATAAAAGGGGTTGACGCTCCCTGACCTACCCCCGCCTGTCCCCATGATGCCGCCACTGGTTCCCAACGCGGGCGGTACCGCCCCTTCGGGGCGTTTGAAGGTGCCAAGGGGTTTGCAAGGGGTAAGGGCGGTTGGGTACGTTGCAGGAAATGAGACAGAAAATTTCTCCACTCAAAACATAAAAAATAACAATAATTACAAACCAAGCAACGTAACAGACTACAAATCACTTGGAGAGGATACCTGGGACTCTGTCTTCCAAACATTGAACCAGACATCACCAAGCTGGTGAAGGTTCACCAAGCTCAGCGGAGCCACTGATTTCATGATATTGTGGCACATAGGGGTATGACCGTCGTGCCTTTGGGTTTGCAGAAAACACCCGCAATAATCGTGATATTTGTATTCAGGTCGTCTAATGAAAATTCTGAAGGCACTCCGAAAAAAGGGCATGTTGGTATTTAAATAACTTTTGTATTGCTAACTTTTTCTGATGGGGGGGAGGGGAAGTTTGGACAAACCTGATGTTCAGTTTAATATATATGCATAGGTTTCGAGACACTTGAAAGGACAAACTCAAGTTATGAACTATCCACGTAGTGGTCCTGCAAAAAACAGACCAGAAAAACCGGGACACATACTATAAATAAAGGACCAATGATGTAGCTTTGTTTAATACTGTGGTGTGCTTTTGCCCAAGTGGTCATGGTTATGGAGAAAAATTCAGAAAATTATTGAATAGTATTTTTTGTTTCTTGTTTGATGAGCGGTAGAAGGCTTTTGAACAAAACCGATTGATTAAAGGGGGCGCTGTGCTAAAAAAAGGTTGGGAAACACTGTTCTATCGGGCCAAATACAGATCAAACATGCCAAGCTATACATATAAAATGTGCAGCCACCGAGTATCCATGGAGATTCTGTTTGATGGACCTAAGGTGCTCGGTGACTCGATCCGCGAGGCGGCGCTTGGTCACTCCCACATACAACGAGTTACATCTCCCACAAGCTAAAATATAAACTACATTAGAGGAAATGCAAGAGAATCTTTGTTTGACAATAAAGCTATTGCCGTTGGGGCCTGAAATGTTGACGAAGTCGTGTTTGCCAACAACTGGACATGCATGTATTACACCTCGGACGGTTACATGGAAAGGTACCAGCCGTGTCGTCGAAAGACGTTTGTGGGTGGGAAGCCCGAACTAAATGGTTGGATAATTTTTCTCAACTCTAAAAGCAGTGATGGGGGTTCCGGGAAAACATCACGGGTTGAGGGGTCTTGTCGGAGCAACTCTACATTTTTGTGGATAGCGTGTATAATAGGACGGACCGAAGGGTGATAAGAAATAACTAAAGGAAAACATAGATTGGTACCAGATTTGCTCTTTTTCTCCAAGGCTTCCTCTCTGCTGGTTCCTTGAATTCTGCGTAGGGCATTAGAGCAGGGGTGGCGCCAGCGGGGGGACCATAGCCCCTCCCCCCGTCGGAGAACACTGCCCCCCCCCCCCCATCGGGGAAGGTTGGTGGTTTCGTCGGGAGGCCTAAAAAATAAAAAAAAAAATATTAAAAAAAACCCGCACAGACTGAATTTGCTGGACGGGTGATTTTAACACCAGTTTTTCTCTTATAACACTATTTTAATACCTATCGGAATCGATTTTCAATTACTTCTCATAGATCATAGCTCTGTCAAAATGCATTACATGTACCTTGTGTCATCTTAAATGACACAAGGTACGCAAGGTCACCCATTAGCAAGACTTGTGTTGCAGACCAGGGAGCTGGAAATTCCACGTGCAGATGTAACCAAGGGTGGCACCCACGGAAAACCACGGGCCATACTCCCGTCGGGGAAGGCTGTCTTTCCCCTGTCGTTGAAAAGATCTAGTTTCGTCGGGGAGCCTTCATCTATAGGTCCACGATAAAAGATTTAAGCCCGATTAACGTTAGTCCCAGGACAATCCTCTTGATTTTGCTTAACTAGTTTTCCTTACAAACGGACGAGAAGTTGTTTAGGTGCATGCAGTGCGCAATGGTTTGCCATCTGTCCTGCCCCGACAGCCGACTTCGAGCAACAGTAATGTTAATCGCCCAGGCCGTTTTCAGTTATACCTAATAATTAACAGAAGTGTGGGAATGTATCCTGTCCTGATAAGTCTGACTGAAAACTCATTTAAAGCCACCTTGTTGTAACCTGGCATATTTTTAAAAGACGTCGGAAGTAAAATCAGTTATTGTCGGGATTTCGGATAGTCACATAGAAAATTTCACAAATTTAGTGGTCCTCGCAATTGAATACAGCGAGGAGTCTCAATAGAGTCCAAAAATTGATATGTTTTCAATTCGGTTGCACAGTTTTTCCCCGAGAAAAACACAAGACCATATGGCGTTACCTTTTATCTGGATATTTTCTGATCACATAGCAAGTTGGGTTTTTTTCTATAGAAGTAAAACTTTCATAAATAACGACTGCTTCATTTCTAGTTACAAGTCTGGGAAATGCAATTTCCGGCTGTCTGGGGGTTAGATTTTTTTAAAATTTCTCTACGCTCTGCGCCAACTTGTGATGGCGCTCCGCTTTGATAGTGTTTTGGTCGAACAGATTACTCAACAGAACAATGCATGCTTGCAAATTATTCTTCGTTTGAGGGCAATATGAAGTGAAATTTATAAAACGAAAAAATTAAAATTAAGACTGCTTTGCTTCTGGATACCAGCCTGAGAAGTGCCATTTCCGGCTGTCTGGGGTTTTCAATTTTTCAAAAGTTTCTGTGCATTTCTAGTTTGTTCTCGGGCAGGATTACATATTTCAGACAAAACAGACTATTCTGTCTCCTACCAAATTGAAACACTCCCGTGCGCATATGTCAATATACAAAATGAAAAAATTGACATATAAGGGAAAACAAGCTTTTTCCGCAAGGAAAATTCCGAGACCTTAGTCTCCATAATGTTATTCAAAAAACCCAACAAAACTGCAGATCATCTCCTACTTGACTTTTCTCATAAGAGGGTCAGAATCTTCCATAAAGCCTCAAAATATGTCATACAATTACAGTTCTACCAACATAACCTTCAGATTATCTAATATTTGTTAAAAATGGCAAACTTGTTCATTTCCGATGGATGCTCCGTACAATAAAACACCCAAGCGAACGCTCTTAATCACTCCGACAATTGCTCTTGACACGCATATCAATGAATAGAAAGTCCAAAATTTTTCATTGTAGCCTTACCCCAAAACCATTCGTAAAATCAATTAAAAAATCATAGAATTTTCATAAAATTCTAAAACTTCTCCAATATGATAAGGTGTTAATTTTCAAATCTTCGTTCAAAAAAGGGGGAAAATTTTTCGGGAAAATTTTCACTTTCGTCTGAAAGCCTTAGTACCTAGGCCTACTACTATGAAATGCGTAACCCCAAAAGAATTCAAGCTGTCGCCCATGTAACTTTTTTGATTTTGCCCACATGAATGACAGATTCTTCAATAAACACCCCAACTTTTAAATGGTCCTTACAAAAGCCAAATTTTGTTTAAAAGCTTTTTCTTCTAAACAAACTCCAGATTTTGAAATATTTGTTAAAAAAAGGCAAAAAATTTCATCTGTTGTTTTTCTCGACCTTAAACTGTCCATCAACAACCGTATAATTACCTCTAACCTACACTTTAAGCCAACCGACTCGCATAACTACCTTTTGTACCCTTCCAACCACCCCAAACCTTGCACTAAATCTATCCCTTATTCCCAGCTCTTGCGACCCAGACGAATTTGTTCGAAGGATTCTGACTTCTCTACTGCCTCTGAAGAAATTATGTCTCATTTTGAAAAACGCCAGTACCCTGCCAACATCCCCTCAATCCTGCTTGAGGCTAAGTTTTCCATTTCAAAAAAAAAATAAATCCTGTTTCAGTATAAGGCAATGCCTACCTTTGAGGAAAAATGGCCTAAGGTCTTCATGCGACTATTCAATACCGCACTGGTTCACTTATATATATATATATATATATATATATATATATATATATATATATATATATATATATATATATATATATATATATATATATATATATATATATATATATATATATATATATATATATATATATATATATACACACATATATATATATACAAATATATATATATATATGTATATATATATATGTAAATAACAAATAAATTCCACCGTACAACTCAAAAGTTCTCTTCGTGTTTCCAGAAGGATACATAGTAAAACAAATCGAAAACACTTAATAAGCCATCTTGTAAGAATCCTTCATATTTGCACTATTCTTCGTTTCACAAAAAGTCGGTTAAAGACAATATCCTTTTTTGTCAAGCTCTCCGCATTAAAACTGTTTGTTCCAATGATAATGATTGTGATAAGAATTTGAAAACTTTAGAAATAAACTTAAATAAGAGAGGTTATCCTACCGAGGTGGTCAAAGAAAAAATAAATAGGGCTAAAGCTTTTCCCCGTAGTTCTTTACGTAGGACCAGCAAAGGTGAGAACATTTGGACTAAAGCACCAAAAGCCCCATTTGTGGTTACGCGTTATCCTCGCTTACCTCCCTTACAAGAAATCATTAATAAACACTTCCATAATCTTTCTATGTCAGATAAAATGAGGGGAATCTTTGTTTCACCACCAAAGGTATATATATATATATATATATATATATATATATATATATATATATATATATATATATATATATATATATATATATATATATATATATATATATATATATATATATATATATATATATATATATATATATATGTAGTGTGTAGGTCGAAAGTGTTGTAGTAACAAATTCGATCATGAATTTTATACCGATCCAAGATAGAGTATAAACTCTTATCAAAGAAGGAACGGTTGAAGAAAAACACCAGAGAGAACAATTGAACCACACGGGGGACCGAACCCACCATCCTCCGCTTTCCGGGCGAAGTCTATGACCACTATGCTAGAACAGCTCGTGATTCACAGAAGCGACAACAGGCTATAAATACCCCGCGTGAAATCAATTTTCTCTCCTTGTTACCATGGTGCTCCCAAGCGGGATGAATAATATTACTAAACACTTTCGACCTATATATGTATATATATATATATATATATATATATATATATATATATATATATATATATATATATATATATATATATATATATATATATATTCAGTACAAAAGTAAGGGGGCAAACCGTAACCGTATTGCTCTTGTCACCCGGTTCAACCCATCTATCGACCCATTGTTAAGTAAAGTGAAAAGAGATTTGAGAAACCTAAAAAGGGACTCGGCTCTGGCTGAAACTTTCTCCTGTCCTCCGGTTCTGGCAAAGAAACAACCTCCCAACTTATACAGCCTTCTGGTTCACACCAAAACTCGCCCCCCTTCAGGCAACGTACCATGTAGGAATCCCCGCTGTAAAATATGCGAGCATTTTGATATCACCCCATCTATCGAATTTAGCAACAAAACTTAAATTGACCCAGACAGAGCAGGTTGCAATACCCCCAATGTAGTGTTTGTACTTTACTGTACTAAATGTCCTGAAGCCATTTATGTAGGTGAAGAAGCAAATCGTTTTAGAATGCGGTTTAAAAATCACAAACACAGTATTAGAAATAACCCTCCCGGCTTTCCAGTAGCAGCCCACTTTAATTCACCAGGCCACTCTCCCCTCAATCTCCGTTGTTGTAACAAAAACACTGTGAAAGTCAGTTATAGTTGCATGAAAAACATGAAAGCCGTCATAAGCAACCACAACTCTAAGGTGCTTTCAAAGAAAACTGCTACACCCCCAAATCGCGGCTGTAACTGCAGGGTTAAAATTTCTTGTCCCCTTGATGGGAAATGCCTCACATCAGCCGTAGTCTACAAGGCTGAAGTCACTAGTAACGATGCCACACACTCATACATAGGCATGTCTGGCGGCCCATTCAAGGAAAGGTACAACAACCACAAGAAATCTTTTAACTTAGAACGTCATGAAAAAGAAACCGAGCTCTCTAAACACGTTTGGTCCCTTAAGAGGAGCGGCCAGGCTTTTACAATTCGTTGGCACATATTAGCACAGTCAAACACACATAGAACTCCATCTGGCTTTTGTAACCTTTGTCAAGCTGAAAAACTTGCTATAGTCGATCACCGTTCCCCCAACCTCTTGAACAAAAGATCGGAGATTCTATCACAATGCCGCCATCACCACACACGCAAGAAAGTTACTCAAGCGGGCAATGGTTAAAAACCCAGAACGGCGAAGGCTTGTGTTCATTGTTAACCGAGATCCTCTGACGATCGCATTGATTTGTGAGAAACTTTAAGTAGGGTTTCGTTTGCTTTTACAGCATAAATACATGGTGTATATATATATATATATATATATATATATATATATATATATATATATATATATATATATATATATATATATATATATATATATATATATATATATATAAATATATAACGCTAATTCCCACCTTAGGGGGAAACTGTTATATCTGCGCGTACATAGGGCGAAAAAATAACAATGAAATACATAAGAAAAAGTGTTCGCCCTAACGTCCAAAAATATAAACAACGTTATTTCAATGGCCAGCCATCCGTTCGTGTTAACAGCTAAGTGTCCGTAAATTTGACAACTTTGAAGTAATTGCATCTACTTTGTAAATCTAGGAGGGCGCCCTTGTCCGTTTACGTATTCCTATAGAAAAAGTGTGTAGAAACGTTACGGCGAAACTTATATTTCGCCCCAAAAAATTTTTCCCCTTAAGGTCGACTTTTCAACAACAACTTTCCCCCTAAGTGCGGAATTAGTGAAATATATATATATATATATATATATATATATATATATATATAAACATGACGGAGAAACTGTAAAACAACGGTGCTACAGAATTGAAAGGCTGGATCTCCGAGGAGATACAAATAGCGGAAGGCTAGAATTTAGATAAATTAAACAGCCAAAAGGTTTGAAGTAGAGCTTTCGAGGAATACTACCTCTTTGTCAATACTTGGTCAGAGAATGACAAGGAGTGAGAAATTTTGGAAGCCTTTAAAGGTGTGGACAATGGTCTCACCTCTATTGTGACAGGATAATCCTTCTTAAGGCAATTGAGCAGGTTGATTGACCGGGAGGGTCTGATCGGATTACTCGGGTGTAACCCATCAACAATAGGAAAATCCTCTTCAAAGTAATTAGAGAAATTGTTAGGCCGGAATGGCCTGATCGGATTATTTGGGTTGGTGTTATCAGCAAGCTGGTAAATCGCTCCTGATGTTCAAGCCGAAAGGCGATGTGGTTTTGAGATTGAGTTCCCAGAAATTTTCTTTAGCTTTTCTAGCTTTGTCGGTCCATGTATCGTTTTGGTCGATAGCAATGACCCGTAAGTTTTTGATAGAATGATGAGGCAAATTGAAATGGTTTGCAACAGGTTGTTCAACCTTTTTGGTTTTAATTGCTGACCTGTGCTGTGTCATTCTCATTCGAAGAGTATTTTTAGATTCTCCGACATACTGCACCCCACATAAATTGCAGTATATGAGATAAATGACATTTTTGGAAAGACAATTAATTTCTTGTCTAATTTGGAAGGTGCGTGCATTTTGATTTTTCTGGAAGCCTTTTGTGGAATCAACTAGGGCGCACGTCTTGCAGTTGGAAGGGCAAGGTGAACAACCAAAATTTTCGTTGTTTTCCTCGACTGAGGCTTTGTCCTGGAATTTTGCCCGAACCAAAATGTCCCGTAAATTTGAGGGCCGCTTGAAGGCAACAACGGGGGGTTGGGGAAAGATAGACCTTAGGCGATCGGTGCTCTGAAGTGTGGGCATATGCTTTTTGATGAATTTGGCTAGTGGTGGTAGACCGGGATGGTACTCAGTTACCAACGGCACTCTGTCGGAATTGCGCTGACGAGTTTTGTACGTCAGAGTTTGCGAGCGAGGGTTTCTTTTGCCTTTTGATGGCATTTTCAATTGAACCCCGAAAATACTGCCGGTTACGGAGGTAGCCGGATAGTTCCTTTGCCCGAGTGTCAAAATCTGTTTCAGAGGAACAGATGCGTTTTATGCGGAGTGCTTGACTGTACGGAATGTTTTGGTGCAGTGCGGAGGATGGCAACTGCTGGGTAGGAGGTAGTTGTGCTTGTCCGTTGGTTTGTTAAACAAGTCTGTTTTGAGTGAACCATTTTCTATGGTTACAGTGGTGTCCAGGAAGTGGACACTGGACCTGGAATGGTCGGCCGTAAATTTGATGGTGGGATGGAACGAATTGATGTTTTCAATAAAAATTTTTAGACAGTCTTCACCGTGGGGCCAGATCATGAAGATGTCGTCTATGAAGCGTAACCAAATTTGTGGTTTCAAATTTTGTCGAGACAGAAATTTTTGCTCGAAGTTGCCCATAAACAAGTTAGCAAATGAGGGAGCCATTTTGGTTCCCATGGCTGTACCATGAATTTGGAGGTAGTGGTGGTCACCAAAAATGAGATTGTTGTTGGTCAAAATCAGATGCATGAGTTCGCCTAAGTCTTTCTTGGTGGGAGTTTTGCCGCGAATCGGATTGAAGGCGTTGGTGCAAGCGGAGATGCCTTCCTCATTTGGTATGTTTGTGTACAACGAGGACACGTCAAGAGTGGCCAGAATTGTGTCCGACGGGAGATTTTTGATCTTCCCAATTTTGCGGATGAAGTCCGTGGTGTCCTGAACGTAGGAGGGAAGGGTTGGAACCAGGGGTTGGATAAGCAGGTCAACAAATTTTGAAATTTTTTTCCGTAGCAGTCCCGTTGCCGGAAATAATGGGTCTGCCCGGACTACCCGTTTTGTGAATTTTGGGCAGAAAATAGAAACGGCCTGGTCTAGGATCTACCTGGAGGAGATTCGGGCCGGTTTCGGAGTCAATTGAGCCGTTGCGAACCATCTTTTTGATGGCCGCCTCCACTTTTTTCTCCACATATATATATATATTAAATATATATATATATATAGATATATATATATATATATATATATATATATATATATATATATATATATATATATTTATATATATATTTATATATATATATATATATATATATATATATACTCGAGTTACTGAGACCCACAGTTGGGAATATCCGAGGTCCATGAGCAAAAGTTTCCAAAAATTCCCAAGATCGCCGTATGAGATCACAAAAGGTCACTATTACAATTTTCCATACATGTACGGATTTGCATTTAAGAAGAAAAAATGATTTGAAAATATGTTGGAAAATATTCTTAACCAGGAGATCTGTGGGAGGCATTGAGCATCTATTGAAATATCAATAGTTACGTCAATTTTTTTAATGATCCCATTGTCACAACATTCTCTAGACATATACGAAATGAGCTCATATGATTTCAATTTACCAAGTGGTGTAACAGTAATAGTGTGTCTTTAGTAATATAATTACTACTGTATAGATCTGTACACAGGTTCAAATTTAAGATGGTTAAATGCTACAAATGTTTCCTTCGTAGCCAAAAAATGACACAACCAGGAGAAATCATAAGGTTGTATTTGGCCATTCATTTCCATGGTTAAGCATAACATAACCTCACATAGTATCCCATGTCAACTGCAAACAAGGTGCGCTTTTTACGATAACATATGTTTATTTACCAAACGAGTGACCGACACGTTTTTATTTTGAGGTTTTTTCTGTACAAGATTCTAATGGAGTCCATATCTTCACCTGCATTGGTCTCACATATCGTATTGAATTTTCGGAAAAGCTCAATGTGATACATTCCTGACCACAATGCATCAACATGTCTAATATATAAAGTAATATACAATTAATGGAGTAAGCCAGTTTCCAGTTCTTTATGTCGTCACCAGCTTACATACACAAACATTCCTAGTGCCAACAAATGAAACATGCTCTTGCACTTACAATACTCTTGTTTTAATATCTCGTAAATCTCAAAAATATTACATCACTAGGGTAGAGCTAGAGACTTATCCTAATAGCCAAGTGATGATAAGATTTTGCCTAGCACAACTGTAGTCCATTAGCTTAAACCTTAACAATGTTTTGCTTCTCAGTGGCATAGATGAGTGAACGCTAAAATACTCTTCAATTCTATCAATTTCACTTATAAGGAGGGTTTAGAAGTGTATAAAGAAGGTAAAATTAGAACAATTGAAGGCTGAAGCACCCTACTAATGACCGCCTTCCCTGGCTGGTCGGATTTGTCCATAGGTTCACGTCTTCTTTGGAAAGAAATTCAAAAGCGGTATCACTCCAATATTGTATGTGCACCCCAACACATAGGCAAAACCCTGCATCAACAAAACATACAATCAATTACTCATATTGCTAATCTTAATGACTTGTATTTTGTGCCTGCCATATTTTCATAGTTAACTACTGAAAACTCGATACCTCTCTTAAAAGACTAAACTTGGTTTGTACTAAATGGCGTGGTTTATTTGTACTAACGCGTCACTTATACAAGCGTTAGCGAGTCCTAGAAGCGTCGCTACATGGCGACTGGGATTGCCAAGGCAGCCCCACATTTTAGTAGACATAGAAAAAAATATACTGAGAAGGAAGACGAGACTAAAAGTGACGGGAAGCTAAGCAAGTAAACAAATGTGAACATCAGAATCGAAATAAATATGGATGGAGAAAAATTTACTGTAGTTGAATGACAATCTCTCTGTTTAACGGTTGACTAAGACACACAACCGGATATTACACTTCATAAATTCTTCGAGTCTCGTAATAATTACCATGAAATATGTTTCTAGTTCATGGATGCTCGCTTTGTCATTTACACGTTTTCAGGGTTCCGCGATGGATTGCACGTCCCACGTTCTCGCTATTCAGGGCAAGCCGCTTGTTTTTTATTCCCAGAATGGTTGAAAGTGGCATAAACAACTAGGGAACAACCAGCCAGAATTCTTAAAGTCAGTCACACCCCTTTTCCCTTAAAAATTAAGCTTCTGCTTTTTCCTGAATTTTGACGTTGTAATATGAAAGACCATGCTCCATTCACCTATGAAAACCAACCTTAACCTTTTCCTTAACCTTAACCTCAGATTTGAAACGAATCCATGAATTCCCGAGATATCGAACTGCCATCAACCGTCTTGGAAAAAAAAACAATGGACCGACGTTGCCATGTGACTGATTTTCACCCATATTTAAACATTTGGTGGAATTGTTTTGTTTTTTTTTCGTAACCTGATGGAATTATGTAAGTGCACTCCACACGTTATCAAGTTACCGTTTCACTTCAATGATACCAGCCAAAACATGTTTCAAATTAGTACATCCTCCAAAAGCAAGAACGTCCCGTATGGCCATGCAAAGACCGCTCCTTCCGGAATATGCTAAGCTTGAAATTTAGAAATAACAGGCTATGGGATCCAGAGTGTCTAAAACAAAACAGGGTTTTGACCAATTTCAGTTGGTAATTTTGGCACTTTTGCTTTAAATCTTTAACAGGGGTTTTATTTTCAAAGATAAAAACTCACCACAAGACCGCATGAAAGGATATTAATTAATTATTGAAATTTCCCCCCAAAATAAAAAACAAAACAAAATGGCTTCCTCCCCTTAGGCACCTCCTCCAGGACGGCGATCAAAACAGACATGCCCGCTCTGCAATATCCTAAATTCGCCACAGGGGATCCATGATCCCAAAACCCGAGGGGGTCATTTTTGATCATCTTAGAGGCATCTCAATCCATTTTCATTCAATCGGATGTGGTTACGCCACCCTTATGCAATATTTCCTAAAGGGAAATTTACCCTCCCCTACTACCAAACTTCGACCATTCGGTCAGGTGAAAAGCAGATCCTCCACAAATAAAAGTCCTACACTACCATGCAGAGACTGTTCCTTTGGAAGTTTATTAAGCATAATATGTAAGAATGACAGGATTGTGGGTCCATGTTTCGATGCCCGGCAAGAGACATTTCCATTCATTTCTGTGTACGCTTCGTGTCAATCATGGTGCCACTACGCTTAGATATAAACTTGTTTTCAATTTTTCCAACCTCCGAGGAAGCCGAATGCTAGTCCAAGCACGGGAATGATAAACTTAACTGTTGTATCCATCGATGTTGTCGGATGTAAATCCTTTGTATATTTTATTAAGCTATTCCAGAAATCAGAATCTTCCGCGTTAGACATTAAGCGGAGTCTTAAAATGAGACGATTCCAAATACACTTAATGTCGGATCCTTTTGTCACACTTAATGCCAAAATGGATGGTACACAGAGTTTCAAAAAGTTAAGAATGTTGTAAAAGATAAGATGATCTTTCAAATACTTCGGGTCGTCGCAAGAATATGGACAAGCTTTCTCTATTATCCCTTCTGGATGCAACGGGTACGGTGTTGGCAAATTAGTATCATTAAATACTGTTTCAATTTGGTGGTACGACCAAGTAACAGACACTGCTACGCCAAATGTGATACTGAACAGAATTATACCTAGCCACATGAGGCAAAGCTTTCGGAGGCGATAATAGTTGCAGAAGAATTCTTTTACTTTTTCGGTGCAACGTAAAATGTGTCCGGCATTTGTTTCAACAAAAGATTCAGTTTGTATGTATTCTTCCTCAAGAATGATTCGTTGAAGGTATAAAAAGTAAGAAAAGTTGGAGAGATAGGTCAAACCAATTATCTGTGATGCTATCCAGGTATAACTCAACCAAGTCTGGCAGAATTTAAAGACCGAATTGTAAAAAATTGTTACAATGCAGGACGTGAACGTGCCACACAAGTGAAAAAACAGAAAGGCTCCTGCTTTAGGGATGGGAATGATCCTTATCTCCCTAACAATGGATACACGCTTTAGAAATAGTGACCCTTGTAAGACTGCTGTCCAAGATACGTCGTTCTTGTTCCTTGTGGATTTCTGGCACTGATTTTTTGCAAAGGCGAGGAGGAGAAATATACTCCCGGACATTAGAGTTGGCCAGTAACAAACCACAATGAGGATGAAACGTAGAAAATGTTCCTCTATACCAGCATAGCAAATGAAAAACGTAACCGCTCCAAAGTACGCGATGACAATCATCGAAAAGACAAGTGGCGCCAAGAAAACGAAAACAAGTTGCTGTAACCTGATACTACCTGCAGAGAAAGAGAGAGTCAGTCTAGTCAAAATAGCAAAACATCAACGGCTAGTCTAACATCTTCCACGCGGAAGGCCCGGGTTCGATTCCCATTTCGAGTCATACCAAAAACTCTAAAAAGGGAACCTACTTGTTCGTGATGCTGCGCATAAGCAATGGAGTAGGGAAAACACGCCAGTGAGCCACAAAAGGTCTTAGTCAGGTCGACTTGAACCAATAGGTTGTAAACTGGGCCGTAGAACTCCATCTAACTAACAAACTACTTATACCACTAACCACAACAGAAACATCACCTGGCGGAGTCTGCTTCTGTAGCCTATATTGATATCATGAAAAGTGAGTTACGGTAAAGTGTTTAAAGAAGAGAATGTATTTTGGGGAAAAGGGAGACAACCTAACTAAAAGGTAATAGAAAAAAATGGATATAATGTAGGGAATAAAGTAAGCTTCTACGTTACTTATGGAAAAGCAATTTGAAAGGGTATTACACTGTAGGAAATGCATTTTGTATTATTCAAGGTTAAGAGTGTTAATTTATAATTTGGTCTGAAGTGAAGAAAGTGAGGTTAATTTGGCTGTGCGAATCTCCCAAGAGTTTCACCATCGACATGACCGTTGATTTTATGCTAACTTCAAAGGTGTACTGACCAACAACGGGAAACGAAAAGATGTGTTGACTGCTTTCATTCCCTGGTGGAGACAAATCTATGATGCCCATACTCCAAAGTATGATCAAAAGCATGACCGGAGTCTTTTGCCCAGATGGTAAGCGATCGTTAGCAGTTGTCAGGATCTCTTGCTCACCTTCCATTACGGATACATGCTCCAGTAAAACAGTGTCATGTAGAATATGCTAATTGATTGGGATCTTCCAACGATGTAAATAAAACTTTGTCAAACAAGATCTTTTAACCCGAGTAGTATCCGACATCACAAAAAATATAGTAAAATACACATTTAGTTTGGGACTTTTTATGCTCACAAACTAAATAAATAGGGTAGTTATATCCTCATGGGATCAATTATAATTTGATAGATGTAATTGAAAACAGATATTTCTACTTATCGAAAGTGAATAGTAGATGATAAATTTTAAATTAGCGCATTAAGCAAGTACTAAATGATGGCAAGTTACAATGTTTTTAACTGGCATTGCTATGATTAAAGGGCAAGAGCAGTCACCCTAACTTTGACTAGTTTAGTAGACTGTCCCGTCTCATGATTGACTGTTGAGAGTCATGTGACCTGTTTTCTTCCCAAATGTGAAATTTACCAGAAGTTACCGATTGGTTTACTTTGCACATGCAATATTTAAGTTATAAAATTTGATGAAAGATACTTTGAAGAGAAATAAGAAAAAACTCATGGCGACTTCTCTTGCCCTTTCATTTACGAAAAAGAGATTCTTCCCTTGATATCATTTGCTAATTGCACAATTTTCAAATTGCAACTTTTTAACAGTTTCCTTCATTTTGTGCACCTGAATAGTTAAATCAATTAAAGGCACACGGTACCTAAGTATGTTGATATGGTGGTGCCCGTGAAAACATATTGCTAATGTCTTGCAATTGTATCTTATAAAATGCATTATACTGAACGTTTTGTGGGTCTTCCTGCTACCAATTATTACATAGAAGTAGGAAGCGTTTGATAAATGGGGGCTACACTTGACTCATCCTGACCTCGTCGAAAAGAGTCAAGGGACAGGGTCGTTTCATCCCCCTTTTTTGAAAAATGTGTGGATATTTGACAAAATTTACTGAAGGAACAAAAAATGGAGTTTCATACGTATTGTGGATGGTGAGACGTTCCTCTGTTCTTCTATATATTTCAGTTGTTCTTGCCAAATGTTTTGTACACCTGTCTGCTTGTATCTTTTATCTGCGGTATCCATCTAAACAGTGATGTTGGTCCCATAGCTGCAGACTTCAATGGAGGATTAAAAGAATGTTTTGTTTCTTAAGAATGTGAGGTAAGAAGGAAGTCTTTACATTAATTTTTAACGCCTTTGAAAGTGCATTTTCCTGTCGATAGGTGCGACTTGCGTCAATCGATGGGTGGTGCTTGCTCCATTATGTTGTTAATTTTTAGTTTGAAATCTTCTATTCGGGTTTGGTATGGCCGTTACTACACTCTAAAGAAAAATTTAAACGATTTTGTTTAAAAATTAGGATACTCACGAAAATGAGTATTTCTACTCGAAATAAGTGAGTACTTCAACTCAATTTGTGTAAAATTTTGCACAAAGTCAGCAATTTGTGTAAAATTTTGCACAAATTCAGTTGAAGTACTCACTTATTTCGAGTAGAAGTACTCATTTTCGTGAGTATCCTAATTTTTAAACAAAATCGTTTAAATATTTTTTAGAGTGTACTTACAGACGGCATTGTCTGGACCCATACTCGAAATTTCGCAGAACGAATCTCAATTAAGCAGTATGCAAGTGCTTGAGAGGTGTAATAATATAGATAGATTGTTTTTTGAGTGTTCGAACATCATGCAGGATAATATTTGAAATGCTAAAGAAGCAAGAACAACATTTTACAATCATAATTTACAAGCACCAGTCACAGAGAGTACTCAAGTAAACTTTAAGATATTTTCCTAAAACTGGGTATAGTCGTTGATAATTCCGAAAAGTAAGTTAGTGTCATACAATATACATATAGAAAACAGGTTATACTTTTGTTACCCTCCTCAAAGTATACAACCTTTCCACTGTAATTCCGGAAGAAGGAGTAATTCAAAAGTTCCACTGTCTTCATCTTCTCACACAAGGTAGCCCAAAATTATTCCGCTCTGTATCTCGAAGGCTAGGTTAAATTATGCATGTAAGTTCCTATTGCCCCACCCCTCCCCCCCCCCTTTCTTTGCTGAAACTAAATTTTATACGATGATGAAATACTCTGTTTTTATTAAGTATTAAATTGTTATGTTATGTAATTGTTCTTACGTTGTTTCAGTGCATAGTCACACCCATTGATTATTTTTGATTATTGAACATTTACACTGATCTTTGCTTTCATATCACAGCTGAAAATATTTCTTAACCTCTCAAGTCGAAATGCCTGGTATATCACTTACACATTTCCCTGTTTTAATTTTTGTGTCCACCTGTATGTTTTTCGTTATAAGTTCTACGTATCTGCCTGTTCGTTTGTTTGTTTGTTATTTTGTCTGTCTGTGTTCATCAATTGACACATTTCCAAGACAAGGATAAATTTCACAAACTGTTGCTTGTTTAATTTTGTATCCCCTTCTTATGTCAAATATGTGATCATTTTTTTCATAACAGGTATGAATGTAACCAGAATGTTGTTTTTTCAGTTATAACAGGTATGAATTTATCCAGAAGGCTGTGCAAAACACATTCAAGGTTTAGGGGTTTTTAACTATTTTCAGCAAAACTCTCATAACAAACGCTCTCTTAGACACTTTTAGCTACCTGATGGATCAATTTGGTACACCTTCCTTGCTGAGCTTACAATCACAATTATGGAGAAAATGTGTTGTCTGAAGGTGAAATAAAGTCATTTGGCTGTCAACGATTCCAATGGGCGACTTGAAAGTGGAAGGCAATTTTAAAATCTCCGGGGGTGTTGCCAGGGTTTCCTGGAAGTAATATGGAACGTAATTCCTCAAATAATTCTCTAACGTTATTCCAAGCGGTAAGGTTACTTTAACCCCATGCAAACTGCTTTATACACCTAATAGAGAGGCATCAATTCTTATATATTAACACAATGTGATTATGTGTTGATATCGCCCTGAACAAAACTAACTGCGATCCTTGACCACCCAAACTAGAGGTAAATATTTTGAACGAGATGCCATCCATAGTGTTATCATAAGATGTATTGAAAGCTATTCCTGAAGATGAAGACTTTTCCTGAATAAGAAAGCACAGGTGTTCTGCCTGGAAGGGAGTAACCGCAATGTTTACAAAACAACAGGTCACTCACATCTAAAGCTAATTTTAGAACGTCAGACTGGAAAATCATTTCCTCATTCCCGTTGCTTGAACACTTTATCTGTCGACGAACAATTCTTTGCCCTTTCAAAACAAAATGGCGTGTACTAAATTGGTCAACAGTTCTGTAAAGCCCAAAAACATTTGAGTAATAGAGCAGGATAAAAGCTTTCACCAAGGACAAATATGAAACCAACTGGGTAGACATTCTTATTTTAAGTAATAAATCTAGTAACTATGGTGAAGTGAAACTGTTAAAAAATAAAGTTGCTTGATTTTAGTTTCAATTTGCAATGCGAAATTCAAAATTAAAAATGCAACCAATTTTCAATGATACCCATTCGAAGAACGACTTTTTGATGATAATTAAATTGTTACTGTTAATTAGTCTACTATTACATAATAACATATAAATACTTTTATGATCATTTTACGGACTACTCAAATAGTTATAGCTTTACAGCATAAAGTATAAACCAGACGATACGTACTGTTACAATGGAATAAACCTTAAAGTTTTGTCGGGATGCAAAACGTCGATTATTTTGGACAAAATAAATCACCTTTTTATGACCAATTTTGTAAAAACTTTATAAGCATTTGAATATTGCAATCGATGTACTTGAAACAAAGTTTCCATGGATTGTCTAAAGATAAAGGCTACCGAGTTGCCAAAAATATCGTCCACATTTCTTTGAATGGTTTTATTTGCACCTGCACTTACATTTGGGAGAAGTGTTTATGTCAATTCTTGAATAACAACAATGGAATTATATTGACCGTTTACACTTCAACTATTTTTGGATGACTTATTCGGCTTCCATGCTGTCTTACGCCCTTTTGATTCTTGTTGGAAAAGTTTCGCTTAATTCTTTATATCATTAAATGCTTCGAAAACCGCCAATTATCACTTCCAGAATCGCCAACTATATATTCCATATTCGTCCAAATGGCATAAGACGAGATTAGAAGCTGCTAAACGTCGTTCAAAACATTTCCAAGCCTTTCAGAGTCGTTCCATTGTTTCACTGGGCAGTTGTCATCTAACGTTTCCCTCAACTGATAACTCACTGGTTACTTTCAGATCACTGCTTAAAGAGGCCAGTTTAAAGTATTTACAGAAAAGCGGCAATCCTGCGCACATTGCAAGGAGTACTCTGGTAGGCTAATAGGGTTAGGTAGGTAACAATCGAATTGAATTATATTAAATGAGATTGATAAAGCTAAAAACATAAAAGAGAACAAAACGGCATGATAGCAAGTCTTAGTAAATTCAGCCATCAGAACATTATTCCGTTCCTACCTCACTATCTACAAAAAGAAGAGCGAAGATCCCTATAGTGATGCTTTATATGTTTTTCGTATAAGAAAAATACATGGAAGTTTGGGGGTTCTCGTGGTTGAAATCTTCTATAATTGAATTAACCATGACAGCTGAAGTAGAAAATTCATGGTAAACGCTAAGTCCCGTTTTCGCATGGAAAATGTGAGACTATGCATGTGGACTACTTACAGAAGAGGTCTACACCTGGCGTTTAGTTACTAGCCTAAGCCAAAAAGAAAAAAATAACTTGCTTGTTTAGTGTTTACGTACGGTATTCAAACGTGCTCTTCTCAGAGAGTTGTCGCTTTGCTCTTTCTAACACTCAAACACTGTGTAAAGTCACGAGAAGCTATAAAGTCCAAAGAAACAACCCTTCGACCGTTAAAACGACAGTTCAAGTCTCACATTACACAACATGACCTTCAATTCGCCCCATCCCACCTTGAAAAATTCCTTACGTTATTACGTCACGGTCCCGCAAACTACCTTCCTAATAGAAAAGCGCTAACAAAATAGGAACATTTTGGTGTTTGTCTAGCTTCACAATTGGAAAAAGTATATATCCTTTCATAGACATAATGGCAATAGGCGGTCCGTGTAGTTAGTTTGATGAAGTTTTAAGGCTTGGTTCCTAACCGGTTGGTTAAAGACGGGCCGGCCACGGCCTTTTTTCAAGTTGTGGCTCATCGATTGTTTTCTCTACTCCATTGCTTACGCTGAGCACTTGTAACATAGCCGTAGGTTCTATTCTTGAAGTTTTTTATGTCCCAGCCAGGAGTCGAGCTCCCGACTGCAAGTCAGATACTATGACCAATTAACCATTTCGTCGGTTCCTGGGTATAGTGGTGCCCAAAGTTTTACCAGAAGTGACAGTGGCACATTTTATGTGGTAATTTGCTAATACCTTTGCAATATGCTCGTGTGTTCACATTTATGCTTCACGCAAACAGTGTCGGTAGATCAAGAAAATGCTCACAAGGTCCAAAGGTTGGGTCCTTTCTTGATCGAAATCCTCTTAAAAACTGACAAACTCAATCTCCAGAGACATGCTGGTCATGGACTATCAGCATCCCTTAATAAGAACTAGATCCGTCCCTGGTTTTGGTTATGTTTTGCCTTACCACAGGAATATAAAGTAATACATCTTACACTAGTGTACCTAGATTTTATTTTTACATGGGGCCGTCAGTGACGATAATTCCTCTCAAAGTCTTAAGAAGTCAAAATGTTTAGTAATTCAAAGTATTTAATAATTTAAACACTACAACTTGATGATGTTTGAGACTAACGCCATCCACTTTAAGAGGAGAAGCAGCGAAAGGGAAGAAAATGTGTTTTATAGCATGGAGAGAAGAATTGACTATTAACCATTATAAAAATATTTTCCCAGTTACAGAGTCGAAGAGGAAAGAGTTCTACCAATAACTGTTGTGATCAAAACATAGCAATTGAACAATGTATCCATTTTTGCCTTATTTAAGACATGTAATAAGTATGCAATTTGCGATTTAGCAAAAAAGGGTTGAGGTCACAATTCACATTGTATCAGTTAAACACTGTGGAAAGTTTTGCTCTCCTGATGAATTTGGGTAAATGCAAAAATAATCCACCATTTCACATCATTGTTAAGATAGTGAAATACATTGAGTAACTTTTGCTTCTTTGTACAATTCTAATAAGCATTTTGCCTTTGCGCATTGTCCACATTCTACAAAATTTTGTAGGTTGCCAACTAAACCTTCATAAAACTTTTGCTTCTCACGAGAGTCAACAAAAGAAAAATTTATCATTTCGCAAAAACCTGGCGAGATATCCGTGTCTAAGCCCGATTATAGGTCATAAAGCATTCAGCAAGGGTTAGCCACAATGAGATGGAGTGTGTAAACATATTTTGGCATGTTGATAAGAAATAAAGACGAGTCCGGACAGCAATTAGGATGGTCTGATTTCAGTCGACCATAACTGGTGTCTATCACCTTTTAATCTTTCAATTTCTTTACTTAGCTGTATCATAGATAGATGTGCACTTAATTGTATATTGATTCCTTTAATTTCACTGAACATAAGGCCCTGAAATTCATGTAGACAAAAAAAGAAGAAGATTTAAGGCTAAAGGACCACTATTAATTGCTGTCAGCAGTCACTTAACAATCGCTAGTCGGATCCGTCTACATGCGGATTATTGCAGTTTGCAAGTTATTGTACTGTTTTTAGTGACTTCAAGGCAATTTCACGCTTCTGCTTATCATGTTTTCACACTATCAACTCACTCTTCGGTAACACAAAAAATAAGCGAATTTCGTCTTGCTCATTGAACGGTAGGTAACTAACATTTAAAGCCTGACAATTAAGTCACCTTTTCTTCGTGTTCACACAGTAGCCACTTCATAAAAAGGTAATTTTAGCCGATTCTGTTATTTTCTCACATTGTTTAAAAATTTTTACACTACAGCTAAGTCCTGCCGTAATATTCTCATAGCTAACAATTACTAAAACACAAATATTATACACACACAGCCAAATGTGTTTATTTCACACATTAGTTTGAATTTAAAATACGACAATTAAACCAATTTTGTCATATTCTCACAGTATACAATTAATAAAACAATGAAATTTATACATTTCGTCATGTTCTCATATCATTGGCTTATTCCCAAATCACGACAATTAAGCCGATTTCGCTATATTCTCACAAAAGCCAAGAAAATGATGCCGATTTTGTCATTTGCTCACATTATTCAAAACTTAAAACACAACAATCTGCCTAATTCCATCATGTTCTCTCAGAAGTGAAAACTTAAAACCCGACAAATAAGAAAATGCTGTAAAGAAAATTAGGCGTGGAGCTTTCGTCGAGTATGTTATTACATTTTGATTGGATAGGGTCACAATGTTTGTGATGCAGAGCGAGTTTCGTACACAATGGTGTCATCCAATGCGCTTACTTCCTTAATAAAAAGAGTTCCATATTGAATAATGTATTCAGTAACACGGAAAGGGCTGCGGAGACCACATCCAAACGAAGTCACTATCGAAGTCACGATCGATCAAGCTTGTACGAGAGATTCAAAGCGGTATAGTACACACGGTGGGTAATAATACAATGTTGAAGTTACGAATTTTTTAAGTTTACTTTGTTTAGTAATTCCATGAAATTATTTATTTTTAACCTTGAAGTTCAACATCAAATTGTTCCAAGTTCTCGTCGTTCAATGCCTTCGTCGTTACCATAAACTTATTCGAAACAATTTTGCAGACAATAGAAGACATTATCAAAGCTAACCAAATACTAGTCGTACTTAATTTAAGACTTAGTATATTTAGATAATTTGGTCTGCTGGTAAAGTTTTGTTTTACGTCTGAAGTTGTAACCTAATTGTCTAAATGGGATAAATGTTCAAGATCTCTTTACATCGGTTTTGTTGATGATGCGCAAAAGATGATGGCTAACTGGACATTCGTTAAACATCGTAAGCATTTGATAGAAACATTTACTGGGAAGAAAAATAGCTATAGAATCTGATCTTTTCCATTGATTGAAAAAACAGGAGTTATAACCTACTAATCAACTCTAGGCAGTTTGTAATGTTTACGTGGTGGAAATCTACACACATATCAATTGTATGATAAACTTTCAACGCATAACCTTTAAAGAAAAGGATGTTGAACAAAATAAGATGGTCCCGTTAACATAAGGACCGGTACATGAAATTGATATTGAGAGTTATAAATCTAATGCCAGTGTTAATGAAGAAATTCTATTCATTCTTAATATTTTACGTTTAACATTTTATTTTTACCATTACTTTTTCCATACAATGCCAGTTTTTATCTTCCGAGCATAATTAATTCTTTTTTTCAGACAGAAAAATGCCCGTGAAGAGACCTTTCATTCTTGCAATATGTTTCGCCCTGCTTATGACAGGTAACAAATGTGTGTTGATTTCAATGAAGCTAAGAAATGTGTGATAGATAAAGACATTTCATTTGAGAAATCTTACCAAAAACTACTTTGACTAAATCTTGAAGAATCGCGTTGCTGCAAAAAGAAAGGTAAAGAAGTTAAAACCATTACGAGACATTTCTGAAACTATTTTGTTGTAAGTCTTTTAACTTTTTGTTGCATAAAATGACACTCTTATTGAAACTAATGAAAGACTGTAATTTTCCTAAAACACACCTTCATTTACACCAATTAAGGTAAATGTTAGAATCCTCTTATTGGTTATGTTAAATTTCAAAATCTCTACACATGTGCTGTACAACTGGTATTAGTAACTGGAAATTCATGAAAGAGGGTGATTCTTTTATTGGATGAAAGGTTAACCGTACAATATCTTGAAACAATTAGTATTGCCTACCCCTCCCCTCCACCACCTATTCAAAATCTGTCTTAATGAAAATGAATGAGCATTCGTCGTTCCACAAAAAGTTGCCATATCGGGAGAGTATCTAGACTACACTGTGGTGAGAATGCACTGTTATCAAGTTCCAATTTCAAAATGGATTTCCAAAACCCAACGTCTTTTCACCATTTCAATGAAATATGTTTGTTTCCTTTGGGGTCCATGTTGACATTACCCACAGAGAGCGCCACTTTGGGCAATAATTCCCGACCACTTGTCGCATGTGTGACAAGGGGTTGGTTCTTTTCCCACGGAATAAAGTATGAGGATATCGAATTGGGCTAAAGTTTTTTCAAAATAGGCAAAAACTTCTGCAAAAGGAGCTGTCCAGATAAAAGTAGAAAATTCATTTTGAATATGAAACTTGTTTGTTGCCTCTCGTTCTATCTAAAGCATTAGAAAATGTTCACTTTCATTTCCAAAGAATTATGAGAATCAACCTCATGACTTGATATCGCGCTTTGTTATTTGGAGTAGTGCAATAAAGCATATATCATCCAAGCAGAAGAGCATTCGCCTTTCACGCAGAAGGCCGGGGTTCGATTCCCAGGTCGAGTCATACCAAAGACTCTAAAAATGGAACCTATTGCCTTTGTGCGTGATGCTCCGCATAAGCAATGGAGTAGGGAAAACAAGCCAGTGAGCCACAACTGGAAAAAGGGCCATGACCGGCTCGACTTGAACCATTAGGTTGGAAACTGGGCCGTGAAACACCATCTAACTTAACTCAACTCCAAGCAGAAGACTGCCACTCGCTCATAGTAGAATACGCGCTTATTCGATAGACAGATCATGTTCCTCCATTTATTGTTGGAACTTGCAATAACACGTTCTTTTTAGCACTTTTCACTTTCTTACATCATACCAGATACAAACATTGTGCGTGAATGTTTGATGCTTACTAATTCGATGATATTGCTTTTAACATTAAAACTTGGTAACAAACGTAAGCTATGACAATGTTTTATTTTTTAATCCACAAAGTTGGTGCCCTACCATGTTACAGTAAGAACGAATACAAGTGTACCCATGGCCATCCAAGTTGAGATATTCTGGGAACATATGGACAGACATCAATGATAGAAACAAAATGTGCTCCCGATGTGACAATGTGCGGCTTGATTAAAATTGATATGACAGGTGGGAAATACTATGTACTATATAGTTAAATAGTGTATTTTTATTATTAGTTAAATTATCGATTGTATTATTGATGAAGGTGATAGACCGTCGATTGCCTTATTCTGGCCATCGTCTTAATCGATAATTTTGATGGATTCATGATGACCACTTCTAACGCTTAGAGGACGTTCGTGGGAAAAGAAAGCTTTATTTAGAACCTAGGCCGAATTCCTCCTCAGTCGTATGACTCCCCTTCTGTTTCCTCTGGAAACACGGACCACAGTAGTACTAGTGCTGCGCTATACTGAAAGCAGAAAACTCCTGGTTTCCTACTATAACAATTTGTGTTCACTTTAGCTCTACTCACGGACATAAAAATGTCATAATTTATGTTTCATTGTTTTCAACAGTCGAAGACGCAAAATTCGAATATACAATACAATGGCCTCATGCATGCCTGAAGAAGATATATTAAGTTATACTATTGGTTGTCAAGACATGGGAGACCTTGACCAAGCTGTAATCAAATATTCCAAAAACACGAGGTGTTAGCCGACATTACATACGACAAAATTGATGTCTGCATCTGTGATGAAAACCTTTGTAATGGTTCTGTTAAGACTGGGTTCAGACTTTCAATTATCATTGTTTGTGTGGGTATAAGTCTTATGCTATATAATTAAGTTTCGACGAATCAGCTTAAAATGTGACCTTTTAAGGTTTTTCCTTCTTTAAAAAAAAATTGCTCCTTTTGGGTAGGTATGTATTATTTAGATAAAGACAGCATTTTAGACAAAGGTGGTGACCGTAAACGATGGAGGACTTGGTCAGTGGCTCAGATCTGTCTATCCGGGAGGAGAAACACATTCATGAGAAGTAAATTCTACAGAAGACATTAAATGTATTATGAAATTTATCAAATTATGTTATATATTGACAGGACTGCTGTTATTGTTACTCTTTTTTTTTTACTTTTTCTTCTTTTATTTATGACCTTCTAGTCAGTTAGACTTAACAACATGTACATCAAATAGTGGTTATTTTCGATATCACCTGAATTTCCAATCAAATAATTGTTAACTGGGTAATTATTAAAAAAACTTTTGATCATAAAACGCTGAACACCATTCAACTTTGAGATGTTCATAAATGAGATACGTAGAAGTGAAGGACGAATATAATTTTTACAATACATCTTCATTTACTAGAAACGCATGCGATCAACTCCTTAACACCAAAATGTAACAGAAAAAAACTCTTCCTGGCGTTCGAAGCATACTTTAAACGCTTGAGTTAACATTCTGAACAGTCACATTTTTCTCCGATTTTAAAAATTGTCTCTCCACTTTTGATCGCCTAACGTTTCTAGTGTTCAATTTCGCTAATAACCATAATGTAAACAATAGGCATTCACAGTTTGTTTTAGAATTCAAATGTGGTAAGTGACATTTTACGTTTCAGAAGAATCAGCATTACAAACTGTACTTTTATTTTCTGTACAAATTAGTCTTATTGAACTGTTGTTTCCTTTTTCTTGAACTAGTTTAATGCTGTTTTAGAAATACTTGCATACCAATGCGATCTCTTTTTCATATCAATTTGTTACAGTTACTATGTTTCGATTCCTTTGTTCTTTTATTGTATACTTGAAAATCATCACTTTGAATGCCTCCTCCAATGATTCCATTTCTTTTTTGCACATTATTTCGTCTCTATCCCTCCTCGAATTTTTGTTGAGCAATATGCAGGCTATAAACTCCACTAAATAAAAATAAAGAAAAACAAAAACAAACTTGCAATTGACTTTGGTTTCAATGAATGTTAATTTTTTATCAATGACTCTGTTCCTGTTCTTTTATGCTCTTCAGTGAGATACTAGTGGATCGTGATAACCATAAAATTGTTTAAAAATTTTAGGTAGGAAAACTATGCGGGCGATGCGCACTGTTTAAGAAGGTTTTCTCACTAGCGAACCACAGCCCTAGTTTCCAACCTAATCTCTAACCTAACAAAGAATAGCATCACAACAATACAATGGCAGAAGCCAATACAGAAACATCTTGTTAAACAGTGCGCATCAGCGACCCATCAATATAGTTTTTAACTATGGAGTTTGTGCTTTGGTGGACTGAAAAGATGTTCATGCTAAGAAATTGAAACAAGGCTTTGATTATTGGAAGTGACGGAACATTTTTTCCATTAGTTCCAATTAAAGAGACTACATGCAGTAATTTTATATCACAAACTTGGTTCTAGTTGACTTTGAACAGGTATGAGAAATTTCAAACTCATATAAGCTTAAACAGTATGTATCCACTCGTCACATGGTAGTTATTTCGAAGAGAAACGTGTAAACATGCATGTTACGTGTTCAAAATATACTTGCCACAGGTTGTCATCATTATCATTGCATTTTCTAAAGGAGTAATGGCTAAGAATCAACTTATAGGGTAGTATAAGGACCCGTTGACCTTCCCTTCAATTTTTATAAGATGTTTATTCAAACGGAGTACAATTATAACTGCAATCAGTGTTTAGTTTTGCACGAGTTATAGTAGCAGGCTTCGAAGACAAGTTGAACGAGCAAGATGTTCACTTGATTTGTGTACATTGGTAAGGATGAAAAGGTTCGGTCACGACCTTCGGGGAATGACTCGAGTGTTTGTCTGGCGACCACGATCATACAATAATAAGTTTAAATTGATTCTTAATACCTGTTTCACAAAAGGGAAATGTAGAAGTGAATCTGTGTTTTCTGGATGACATTTTTTAAATGCACACAAAATGCCCCACAAGCATTGAAAAGGAGTGAAAATTTTTAAAAGATGTCCGCAGTATTTCCCTGTTTCGTGAGAGGCGACCAAACGGAGAGAACTGAACACGTCTCTGCGTGTATTTGAAACCGAACTTGAGTGTCTTCCTTATTAGAAAATGTACTCGACTTTATTAAACTACCTGTTTTCTAGTTGACATTACACAGCACATTTTGTTGATGTGTGTTGTTTAGTTTTATCTACCCAATAACGAATATGCACAGCAGTTTATGCTTGTACAAAAGCCTTTACGAAGCTACATTACTATACGTGCCTACAATACGATATTAACCTCACTGCACTTGAGGCAAAAGTTGAAAACAAAATTAAACCAAGTAGCAAACTGTGTAGACAATGTTTACAACAAGTGTACGGTCCTAAGAAGTGGGGCCTACGGTACTTAGGGCTACCGTGAGGCGTAATGTTAGCCTTATGTGTAACTAGCAAATCAATAATGCTTCCATTGCGTTAACTGAGCCGGTAATGCCGGGGTGTTAACGCAAAGGCCCCAATATGGCTTGATTAGCAAGAACGAGGCTGTTATACGACAGTTCAATAGTGGGCATATGTAGCGTCTCGACTACCCAAGAGTGCTCATCATAGAACAGGATATTCCATAATTAACGGGAAAAACTCAAGTGATTATGGCCTCACAGCATGGAATAAAGGGAAGTTATTAACTAAACCTATAGCAGAGCTGTAACCGAGTCAACCTAATGCGAATCAGAGCCAATTCCGTTTCCAGTGACCTACATTCCGGGCCAATGCCGAGTCCAGTACCCCCTCCCCCGAGTCCAAACCGAGTACAGAGGATCCGAGTCCTAGTCCATCTCGTTCGTGAATGCTGGCTTACTGTTCACTGTACAATGACAGCTCAACGAGGGACATGGTGCATTTTCCTCCAGATTTAGCCCTTATCATCTCACTGCCTCCCACCCAGATACATACTATAACCTCTTAGCTTCTGGGGGCTTCGCCCCTGTCATTACCCCTCCCACTGGAGCGCACATTTCCCTTCTAGTTCACTATACACAAAAAATAGGTCGGAGTCTGTCCCTTAGTTTGACATTCTTGTAAAGCCACTGGAAGTTTAGTACAATAACTGGTCAAGTACAGAATTATGTGAATGACGGGGGCAGATACCAGGTCATGAGAACAGATATGGGGATCAGAACAGGAGTAAAGGTATTACGAGTCTGAATTAAAATTTCTCATGAGTTAAGGTATAGTTGGGTTCCCACTGAGTGCTCTACTCAGGGGGACTTCAAATCTTCCCTAGCCGCTAAAAAATTAAACTTACTTTTTCATAAGGCTAGTGAAGCAATATGTAGATCCACTCCCCTTAAAAATATGTCCGTAGATGTTCCTACAATTGCCCATTGCACCTGCCAAAACCTTCTTGGAACATGAACTTGATTTTCTAATGCATGTATACTATGTGCAATTCACTGTTGTTTGCTGTGACGGCTCCGACTTGTTTAGCCACAGCAGAGATATGAGTCAGGTAGCTAACATGCATAATATCAAAGGATATATTTTAATTCTGGAACTACTTCTTCTATAATTATTTTATGATGAGGGTTTATGATAGTGGTTGATCATGCTGGGATTATCTGTGGGGAGTATGGGACATACCTGTACTATGTTATAGCTAATTAAAATTAGTTCTCATACTGATCTTTGTTAACTCATTCATTTTAACTAGAAGACCCGAAATGATCTGAACAATAGCTTTAATAACAACCTGTTTGTCATTGTATTAATTAGTGTAAGCTTCTCAGTTTAGAAGGTCATAGCTATAGTTCACCACTAGCTTCTGCTTGAGTTTTAGGTTGAAGCTATTGACCAGGCTGCTTTTCGCATGCATTCATGTGTTTATGTTCCTGAAAAGTAATCTCTGATCATAGTTAAAGCCAAAGCTAATGTCACTTTCAGGCATAACAGTGTATTAGTTTATTAGTTGGTAGGCTTAAACACTAAACATAATGAATGACCTTCCCAATGTTGGGTTCCAGCATCTTATTGGACTCGGCTGGACTCGGCTTCGAGTCCGAGTCCAGTGGCAGTCCATTCCGGGCCAATTTCGAGTCCACGAAAAACCGAACTCCAGTCCGGAATTGAGTCCAAATCCGGACTCGAGCGTTTCAGCCCGGGCCTATATTACTATTGTAATGAAATCGACTAAAATGGTTCTTCGAGAAGAAGAACCTAAACTATTACGCACACAATATTACTTTTCATCGTCAATTTTGTAAAATTTTTATAAGCACTTTGATATTGTAATCGATGTACTTAAAAGAAAGTTTACATGGATTGTATAAAGATAAAAATCACCAAGTTGCCAAAAATATCGTCCGCACTTTTTAATTACAAAAGAAAATTATTTAATTTGCATTTTCAGTTTCGTTTTTTAATTACAATTAAAGAAAATTATTTAATTTGCATTTTCAGTTTCGTTCGCCAAAGGTATTTATGTTGTTATTTGCACTCTAAAAACACCGAGGTTAAATTTAACCAGGTTCGATGTTCTATTTACTCCAACACAATCCTGGTTAAATTTTAAGGTAAATCTTGGATAAGCTAACTCAAATTCTAGTAGTCTAGTTGTTTTAACCAGAATTCGTCTTAGTTTAACCAGGAACTGCGTTAACATTTAAAAGAAGAGTTAATCTATGTTAGAAAAGTTAAAAGAAGAGCGATCCTGTTTAATTTAACCTAGCTGTTTTAAGAGTGTGGATAAAATAAGCGGGATTATTTTTAAAATAAAGTTGAATTAGTTTATATTGAGTGTTGAGAAGGGTCTGGCGATTGGAGAGATTTCGAGAGAGATTTTAGACGGTCTTCTCACCTTTCAATGCCGTCTTAAGACCAATTGTACCTGCCAAAATCTTCCAAGAAGGCATTAAACGAAAATGAAAACTGATAAACGTCGTCAAGAATCTTCCCAAGTATTTTTAGTTTTCAGTTCGTTCCATTGTCACTTGGAAGTGTCCTCCAATGTTTTCCTCAACTTTAAAAGTTTGCTTCTTTCATATGACCACTTAAAAAAATGATAATTTTAAGGTAGTTACCGAAAAGGGACAACCCTTCACACCTTGCAAGGAGCACCGGGGTAATAGATTCAGGCAGGCAGTAATCGTATTGAATTATATAAACACATTCAAGAAACATAAATGCATGGTGCAGCAATCAAATGCAACTATCTCATTAACTCTTGAAAGATAGTAAGACTTGGAAAATTGAACAACAAGAACATTAGGTCAACTCCTACGTCTCTATTTAAAAACGCAGAACGAGGCAAGGAATGTTGACTCTAGGTGTTTCACGAGAGGGAAAATACATTTTTTCTTCTTTTGGGTGGTCGGGGTTGCGTCATAGTTGGAACCTTTCATAATTTGATAAACCATGACAGAAAAAGTAATTAAATGTTGGGAAAATTTGCAAATTAGTGCAAAGTTTGCAAACTCCCCTCAAAAACCCTTTCTGATTATAAGCTGGATAAAGTTTGCAACTCTTCACTTTCAATTTTTGTCGTTGTTTTAATGGATATTGAACATAATTTGACATCATTTCTCCGCCGAGGATTGCTTATTCGTCCTCATTGCTTGATGAACTGTGGATGAACTGTTTAAATATTGTAAGAAGAGTTTGAGGTGAATAATTTAATACGGGCCTAAACACTTGGAATCAAATTTAATAAATGAACGTGCTGTCTCTGGAGAAAAAATAAAGGGAGGTGTTATTAGTAACATCTCCCTGCTTGAAGGTAATAGGAACAGGACCTCTCTGTGTCCAATTCCAAAGTTTGTACAGTTCTGGTGCCACGAATCCAATCACATTCTATTGGAAGGGTTTGTTTAGGAAAAAATAAACTGTGCTCAAAAGAAAAACAAAAAACCGTTCATTAAAGTGAGAATGAATGTCATATGTGCTTTCTTCAAGATAACTTCTTGTTGAAAATGTGACACATTCCTTTTTCATATCTTGAGAACCACACATCGGATTTCGTTGCAAATTTCACCAAAATGCTTAGAAGAAGTATTCCTCTAATATATCAAAACTTAATGTGATCTTAATCCCTTCTTTTAAAGGAATCAGACCCCTTCAAGAGCATCACAGGATATTTTTTTCTCTCTAAAAATATCCGTTTCAGTATCTTCCTTGCCCAACTACGCAACTTGGTGATAGATGGACATATTACCTTATGCATTGACATTTAATGAAACTTCAGGAACGCTAGACGCATCATGCACAGTATGCAGAGGGATTTTTCGCGTGTCTGCCCAATCCACCTTGCCATTTTTGCAACCGAAGTATATAGGAGATTGATGAACTGATAGTGAAATGGAATCTTGATTTTCTCACCTATGCATTACAGAAGCGATGATTGATAAAAAAAAAAATTATGAAAAGAAACGTCCGAAATTATTAAATAAAAAAAATCACATTAAGATAGATTAAGCGACCCTATACACAAGCGGGATGCACGTTAACCTGTAAAACTGACATTCATTTGGTCAAACGCACAGGAAACCAAATCAGCACTCTATGATAATTACCGTTTTCATCTTGACTGAAGACAAGATACCACACCAAAGGTGGCCAATTTGAAATTAAAACAGCTGCGGTGTATCATGATGTCTCATTAAAATTAATGTAAATAATCATGAAGTTCAAGTTCTTTCTTAATAAAAAAGCAGTTGTAATTAGAATGATAAATACGAAGTTCAATAAACTCATTTATGGTCATTCTATTTGACTTTGTTGTTTGTCCAGCTATTGTTTTAATGCTCATCGTCTACTTTTTCTAAGGGACTTAATTGCACGTTATAACAACAGAAATACACAAACTTTCACTTTTGTCAAATAAAATGTGTTACCAAATTAGCCTTCCACAAAAAAAAAAATAGTTTACAATTGTTGTTTTTATTATTTACGGTAAGTTACGCCTTATTACTTCCACATTCGTTTCGTTTCGTTTCGTTTATTTGTTTTTCTACATCATCAAAATGTATGGATACACAAACGTAATGAATACAGTACATACATAACACTGAAGTAGATGGAAGTAAAACTAAAAAACCCTGAGGGGCTTGTCGAGAGTTCTACTCCCCAAAACAACAAAAGAAAGTTACCTTAAAGAGTTGTGTAGCAAACACAAATAAGCAAAAAGAAAAAGAAAAAAGGACAGAAAATTAAAAAAAAACTAAAGGGAAAGGTAATGAATAAGAATACAAGACCAGGATTAACCCTTACAAAAACCCCTCTTAACAACCCGGCCCCCCTCCCACCCATGAAAGCCCTACAGTAGGCTTCCCACAAACAAAATGCGCATAGTGACAAAAACATGTATGATGCATGCACTTGAACAGTATGAAAAGTCAACCATGAAGTTTTAACCTTATAAAAAATGATGATGAAGACAACTAAAGAATTAGTACAAAGCTATGTAGTACTGGGTGAAACCTCTTCGAAAAGAATTTATACTTGGCCTGTTAATTAATGAATTAGGTAATGAGTTCCACAGTTTTATAACTTTGTAGCATAGGGTCAACTGTGAGGATGAGGTACGGGTAACAATAGTATGCAGGAGAAGCGACTGACGAGTAAAATAGTTGTGGACTGAAGAATTTTTGGTGAAGAATTCTGAAAATGACTTCGGTAAAAGGCTGTGCATGAAACGATAGGTGAAAGAAGCAATGTTGAGGTTGATCATATCGAACAGTTTCAACAGATTAAGAGATTCATACAACTCGCTGGTGTGGTCACGGGGTCCGGACAAAGAAATGTAACGAACAACTCTCTTTTGCAAAAGAACCAGTTGGTGAAGGTAGGAGGTTTTTGTACATGACCAAACTGTAGAACAATATATTAGATGAGGATACACAAGAGTAAGGTAAATTGTACGGAAGATACCCCTTGGCAACAAATGTCTTAATCTACCAATTACTCCGATTCCTCTGGCAATTTTTGAAGAAATATGATTGATGTGCTCCTGTCAGGTGAGCTTGCAATCAATAATGACACCGAGAAATTTTACACTTTTGGATGGATCAAGCTTTTGCCCATTTATGGATATATTGAATACATGATGATGAATATTATTAAATACCATAAAATTTGTCTTACTGATATTAAGAGACAGCTTATTTGCCATGAACCACTCAGAGAATAGGCTAAGTTCATAAACAACACTGCTTTCAAGTTGATGAGGGTCATTCCCAGTGAAGAAAATGTTTGTATCATCAACAAAGAGTACAACTTCTGCTTTTTTAGAAATCAAAGTAATATCATTCATATAAATAATAAAGAGCAAGGGCCAAAGAATTGAGCCCTGCGGTACACCACATCTTACAGTTTGAAATTTTGACTTTAAATTGGTAAATGATGTACATTGTAACCTTTTAGAGAGATAGCTTTTAAACCAGTTTAGGAAAATACCTCTTATACCATAGCGCTCAAGTTTCTGTAAGAGAATACCGTGGTCAATTGTGTCAAATGCCTTTGAAAGATCAAGAAACACCCCAATACATGTATTATTATTGTCAATAGCACTGCATAATTTTTCAACAGCTTCAATAAGAGCGAATTCAGTTGAGTGACCTGGACGAAACCCGCATTGGCTGTTGGTGAGAACATTGTGTTTTGTAAGAAAAGTTTGTACTCTGTTGAACACCAGTCTTTCTAAAATTTTTGAGAAACATGATAAAACTGAAACTGGACGGTAATTGACAAATTGATTTTGATCACCTGTTTTGTAAATAGGGACAACTTTAGCAATTTTTAGTTTTTCTAGAAAGATTCCCACATTGAAAGACAAGTTAAAAATATATGCCAGTGGTTCGGAAATGTACGGTATTACTTTACGAACGACCTTAGGCCGAAAAACATCATAGCCCGCAGCCTTATCGGGATTTAGGCACTCTAAAGAGACATTGACAAGTTCATCTTTACTAATGGGTGAAAGAAAGAAAGAGCTGGACCTATACTCTGGCATAAGTTCCTTTAGGCGAGAATTTCCTGGAATTTTGGATGCAAGAGATGGACCAAGGTTCACAAAAAAGTCATTAAATGCATTAGCAATGGCGTCTGGATCTGAAATCTTGGTGTTCTCGTTTATGAACTCGTCAGGGTAACTACTTCGTGAATGTCCTTTGTGTAAAATGTCATTAATATTTTGCCATGTACGTTTCATGTCATGCTTTGATTTTGTGAATATATCGGTATAGTACATCCGCTTTGCTATGCGTACTATATGATTTAGCTTATTACGAAATTTGGTATAGATCTTTCGGTTCCGTAGGTGAGGGAGTCTTCAGATAACTCTTGTAGAGCTTATCTTTAGATTTGATGGAGGTGATAATGCCTCTCGTAATCCAATTCTTTTTCTTCTTTTTGTGTTTGTTTAATACTGTGATTGGGAAAGTCGTTTCGTTAATGTGAAGAAATGTTTGAATGAAAGTGTTGAACGCTTGACTGGTGTCTTTAGTTTGATAAACATCACGCCAATTGGCACCCTCAATACGTGATACAAAAAGTTGTATGTTGCGATCAGAATAATTGCAGATGTAGATTGGTTCATTCTTAAGACATTTTACTTGAAAAGATGAATTTGTAAAAATTGGAAAATGATCGCTAACATCAGTTACTAAAATACCAGATACCTGAATGTGAACCTTGGAATCAACATTACTAACGTTTGTGATTTTGTTGTCGATGAGAGAAGCCGAACTGCTTGTCACTCTTGTAGGTTTGTTGATAGTGGGACTGAAACCACAAGTAACTATATTATTAATAAAATCAGATGAGTTGGTCTTACACAGGTCAATATTAAAGTCACCCATCACATAACAATACTGGCCTTCTAATGAAATCTTGTTAAGAACATCATACATGTAATCATTGAACCTAGCAGTGCTACCGCCAGGGGGACGATATACCACTCCCACTATATGACTTTATGATTCAATGTAGGAATACTCAGTTCTATAAAAATACATTCAATATCTATACTGAAATAGGAAAGGTCTCTTCGAGAAATAAACTGAAACTGCTTACTAACGAACATTACAACACCCCACCTCTCTTTGTCTGACGATGACTTTCAATTAGAGTGTAGTTATCTAAGGCGATGTCCTGCGACCTGTTGTCATTGAGCCAAGTTTCAGTGAAACCAAGCACAGAAAAGTTATGACGTAATAATGACAAGTAGTCGGTCACATGATTTATGTTCCTCACTAAGCTACGGCAGTTCAGATGGAAAACACTAAAAGGTCCCTTTTCCACGCGATGAAACTCATCAATATTGAAATACATAGAATCATTGCAAAAATACCTGCTAAAGTTACGGGGTATTTGATTCGTTGAAGTTTTACAGTTTGATGCATTCCTAAATACATGTATTTGAAGTCTTTCCCTTTGAGAAACGCGAGAAAAGCTATTTAGTCACGATGGATGTGGAAGAAACTGCACCGTTTACTTATGGATAGCAAAATAACCCGTGGTTTCTGATTTTTCTCAATTTACTGGTATGGCACATATTGAATACCAGCTTCACAGAAATGAAATGAAATTGTCATTTTCATCAGTGCATTGACCTTGAATTTGACATTTTCATGAGACTGCCAGTTTGCCCTTTAAATACTGTATCTTTGCACCATAAAATTGGTTAAAATTTGTCAGTTTTATGAAATTATGACACCCAGGTTTTTTCTCTGTTCCTTACAGATTCAACCTTACTCTCACTCTCACTCTTTTACTCCCTTGTTCTTTATGTTATAAATTCTTGTTCACCTTTATAACAAAGATGCAATATCTTAACCACCCCTTAAAAGACACGTTATCCATTTAACGTATCTTCTTTTATAATTTCCGTTTATTCGTCATATATTGTTCATTTTTGGATTGGAAAAAACTGATCTAAATGGTAATGAATTCAATATGGTAGAAATTAAATTTAAATTCCTAGTCACCGCCTGCATATTTCGTCAACTTTATATAATTAATACCGGAGGTGATACTTTGCTACAGGTTTAAACTTTCACTTCTTGAATAATGAAAATATGCGTACCTCTTCATCTTTGCAAAAAGTACAGTTGCAGTTTCAAAAAGTTCACCCCTCATGAAACGCTCCAATAAATAAAATACATTTTGCTTTCGTATCGTAGAGTTAAGATTTTTCCTAACCTATTTGCAAAAGGAAAGTAGATGAAATTCTTGATTTTCTCGACGGCGATTATACTTTCTCTAATAAAGTCACGCGTTAGATTGAAATAATTCATTCACGTGGAAGATAAACTTTTCTACCCACTAACTTACATAAGACGTATTTCAACTACAACTGCTTAATACTTGGAATGGATGAGGAAGATTTGACGCCGTTAACTAGCAATGATGACATAAGATCTACTCGAAGACCTACAATGTTATTACTGCTGGTAAAATGGAGTTTGGGTATAATTGATTGGTCGCCACCTGACCATAAAGACAGCAAATATATCTTTCCGCGCACTGTATGTGGTAAGTTACATTTCTGATGCTTTACGATAACAATTTAGTTCATTGAAAAGTAATTTTTTAGGAGACGCAAAGAGGCATGCTGTATTTCTTTTCTATGTTGAGATTGAATTAAGTAAATGTATTCCCAATAACACAGAGTAAACGTTTTCCCCGAGTGCTTGTAGTTGGTAAGTTTTGTGATACTTTAGACCCACAGCTTTATTCAAAGGAAAGTCTCATTGTCGGAAGCTAGGCGAATGGTCACTCGTGTAAAAAATCATTATGTAACATTTCTGGTGCCTTCTATTTGACCTATGTGAAGACATTACACGTACCTTCAAATAGTTCAGAATGCATATTTACATGAAATACTGAATCAAATTTTGTCTGTTTTACAGAGAGAAATGTTGCCTAAGGGGATAAAGCTAGCCTAGCCTTTCTTAAAATGACATTTGCCCTCTTCTTGGTCATGAGTGTATGGACCGGGAACAAGGAGCAAGTCAGCATTATAGTGTTTCAGCGAAAAATTGGGTTTACCAAGAGAAGAATTAGCGGTGTGGGAATATAGAATAAAACGGACCAAGACTTTACTGACAAATGGTGTCAGCTGTAAAAAATGGTCACGATGGGAACGCCAAAAGGTCCCGGTCACATTCAAACGAATTCGGATCGCATTCCGGTCTTGGCGGGTTTTTTAAAAAACTAAAAGCTATCCTATGTTTGGTCTAAACTGCTAAAAGAGTTCTATGAAATAAATGAAATTTTCGTGACGCGGAACACCGGCTAACAACTTTCGTCCCATACAAACGTTTCCTATATAATTCTACAGAAATGCCTATAGAGCTCTATAGAACTCTATAGAATCAACGATTTTCTGTAGAAATGTTTACTGTCCTCTGTTGAAATTTGAGGTCCCTTAAGAATTCTAAAGAATAGCCGTTTCTATCGAGAGCAATCTCTATAGACTCATTTTACAGGATACTCTCTATAGATATTCTATAGAAACTTATTCATACGTTTCTATAGAACTTGAATAAAGGTTCTGTAGAATATCTATACATTTTCTAAAGAACACCTAATTTGCATATTAATTTGCATAACTTGCAATATAAAAGTTCATTCAAATCCCTTCTTTGATCTTTACAATGATGAGAAGGTCCGCACCCAAAATATTATTCTAAATTGAGCAAGAATTCCTGAAATTCCATCTCTGTTCACTGAATTACTTATGGTATTGGGTAAAATGGGCGTGGCCAAATTTTCGACATTAAAATTTTCTGACACCTAAATTATAAATTTTTGCTTCTAGTAGGTTTGAACTAATCAGATATTTGGCAAGAAATATTTCTTGCAGAAAAGATGAGTAGTTCCTCAATATAGATAGAGTATATTAAGATGTGTGAACTGTTTTTCTTCAAAAAATATGACATAACATTTTTCACCATAACCAATGAGTCACAGACGTGGTACATATACCACTTGCTCACTTAATACGTTATCAAACTCCTCTTCGTCCCCTGGTTGTCTTTCCCGAGACATAAGGTGGCTTCTGTTCTATTCAGCCAGTCTAGAGCAGGACCACTCAGTGTTTGCCCTTTGGAGGGCGTACTTGTCCATTTGGGACGTTAAGCTCCTTAAGGGAACAGAACTCCTCCGGGAGTAATCGTTTGGTTTTCGCCCCTTGGCTCTTCGCCAGAGAGTCGTGGGGACTTTTAGAAAAAAGCATAAGAGTATCTCGCCCGGCTCTTTGCCAGAGAGTCGGGGAACTTTTGAAAAAGAAGAGTATCTGTTCTTTTCATCCAGTCAAGAATGGAGCCATGCATGGCAGAACAGTAATGTAAATGGTCTGAAGGCCTTGAGGTTGGTCAAGTGTTGTCCTTAAGTGGACGTATAGCTTCTTCGGGAAACAGTATCAAGTTTGGTTTCGCCGAACGGCCCTTTGCCAGAGGGTCGGGAGGACTTTGGAAGAAGTATCACATAAGGGTATATTGGCTCTTCGCCAGAGAATCGAGGGGACTTTTAGAAAAAAGTGTATATTGGCCTTTTGGCTAAGATCATGTGTAGTATCTGTTCTTTTCATCCAGTCAAGAATGGAGCCATGCATGGCAGACCAGTAATACACATGGTCTGAAGGCCTTGAGGTTGGTCAAGTGTTGTCCTTAAGTGGACGTATAGCTTCTTCGGAAAGCAGTATCAAGTTTGCGCGCACAATTGTGCATGCGTATCAAAAAATTTCCATTGTGACGAGTGTCACCGTGCGTTAATTTTCAAAGCGAGTTCTGTACGCGCACCATGCATTTCTCTGTGTGCAGTCCGGAGTAATTGACGCGTACTTCCGCGTGCTTGGAAAAAGAACGCAGGAGTTGATTTTGTGTTGTAAGGTCTGTGAACGCGTGCACAGATGTGCGCTTGTGAAGATACCATAGAAACTGACCAATCAGCAACTTCAACTTCAACTTGAACTTCAAACCTTACGCGCTTACAACACAAAATCAACTACTGCGTTCTTTTTCCAAGCACCGATTCCGATTTTGTGTTGTAAGCGCGTAAGGATGTAAACGCGTGCATAGATGTGCGCTTTTGAAGATATCATAGGAATTGACCAATCAGTAAGGCAATGAACTTCAAACCAGTCGCTAGGTGTTAATTTTCAAATGTTATTAAGTAGAAAGCCGATTTGGGGAGTTAAGCTCCCTAAGGGAGCAGAACTCCTCCGGGAGTAAATGTTTGGTTTTCGCCCCTTGGCTCTTCGCCAGAGAGTCGAAGGTATTTGCAAGAATTGCAATATTTCAAAATCACACGTATTTATAGTGCTATAACATATCATTTAACTGTTAGCTTTCAAAACAGACTCCACATGAGGTTGGTCAAGTGTTGTCCTTAAGTGCACGTATAGCTCCTTCTAGAAGCAGTTTCAAGTTTGGTTTCGCCGAGAGGCCCTTTGCCAGAGGGTCCGGGAGGATTTTGGACAAAATAGAAGCGGATATTGGAAGATGCAAAATTTCATGCACATTATGCTTAGAGTGCTGAATGGTCAGTTTTTATACATCCGTACTAATGTCAAATTGCAAGCATTAATCCATAAAACCTCCATACAATTTTTATAAAATCTCTTTAAAAGAGAGGACGATTTTTCTGTAGAACCTCGATACTGTTTGTATAGACAAACAGCATCGTTACTATATACGTAACCTACAGAGCGTCTATACAGCTTCTATAGAACCCCGCTAATTCTCTAAAGAAACTTCTAAAGTTTCTTTAGAAACCTATAAAGTTTCTGTAGAAAAGGGGCCCACTTTTCTAAAGAACCTCTACGGGGTTTCTTTAGGGTTTCTAAAGAGTTTCTAAAGAGCTGTTCCAAAGAAACTCTATGGGATTCTATGGGCTTTTCTGTTAGACGGACTATTGGAAATTCTATAGAAAATCTTATGCAATTTCTATTGATTTTTTTCTATAGAATTCTATAGAAGATTTTTGTATGGGACCGGACACGCATAGTCCGTTGAAAGCAGTTGTGGCACACTGGTGTTTTGGGATATTTTCATTTTCCGGTTTCTCGTCCCCCTGAACGGACAAAGGTGCATGCATGGTCACGTCTATACAGAGCTAAAGTCAGAGGTTAATCTAAAATTTAAAAAAAGAGGTTGCAGAAATCATTTATACTCATTTTAACTCACATTTCCATAGCTTGTTTCAATGTTGCGATATTAAAACCTGAAACTTTGAACAACATAGTCCATTGCACAATAATTTGTGATTTTCATGTTCAATGTTCATGTACAACACCCACTACTTGCTTAGTTTTTTGTTTGAAATCAAAAATGTGTTTATGACCTTGAACGCTTGACGTTTTCTTGCAAATGACGTTATACAAAGGGGACTTAAATTAATACAGCACCCCACAAGAGTACGGGTGCTATCAAATATTGCCACAAGGTGCAATCACTCCCAGAAAAACAAAGAAATGCAAAGACTGTAATTTAAGTAGTACAACAATGACATCACAAATTATTACGCTATGTATCATGCATGCTTTGTAATGTATATTTGTGATTTTTTTTATTTTAAAATTTGGCCCGAAAACGGTGGCGGACAGTTTATCTGGTAACGTTTTAATCATTTCGTAATCAGTTAATTTTCATTAAAGTGAATTGAAAGCTTAAAATTAGAACTGCTTCGATTCTACTTACAAGCCTGAGAAATGTTATTTTTTGAAAATGTCCTGTATGTTACTTGCTACCTAATAGTTTCTCCTCGCTCGTCCAGTATCTCCGGCAAGAAGGGCTACATATATTCGGCAAAAAATCCTCTGCCTCCCCTCTAAACTAAAATGTTCCCATACACCCATGGTCATAATCAAACAGTCACCCTGGAGATTATTTTACTCTTGAATTTTCCTCAACTCATGTTATGAGTTTTAGGAAGGGAGCTCAGAAAGAAGTGTTTGTTGTCAGAGAGAAGAAATGTGGATTGTTTTGATGATATTTCAAAACATTGAGGAAATAATTGAAAAACTATTTAGAATAAAATCGACTGCTACTCGTGCTTATTTGCATGCGGCTTTTTTTTAAATTTATATTTTAAATTGAAGTGACCCAGCTCTACATTAGAATGGTTAAATTGAATCTACGCAATTTGGTTAAACTGCGATTAATAAAGGTTGTTCATCACCTGTTCGTCTTTCTTTTTTTTTTTTTTGAGATCTGTGGGTCGGATTTTAATGCAAATTTCATCAGAATCCCACAATCGGTATAACGTATTAAAACTTGATTTCTGCTTGCACAGTCATCTTTTGATCAGTCCGCCGTTTGATAGTCCTGATACCACGGTGCTTCATGATGCCCCATGGTGCCCTAATATACACTCATACAATCCTACTTAAAAGAAGGGTTTAAGGTGACATCAAGTGTTTATATGTTAGATGGGCACTTTTACAAGCATTTTTGTAAAATTTGCATTGAAATCTGATGTATGGTTCTCAAGATATAGGCTTAGCAGGTTGAATGTTCTCATGTTCAACAAAAAGTGAACTTGAAGCAACCACAGATCATGCCCCAACATTGATAAAGAGTATTTTGTTTTTCTTTCAAATTTACAGTTATTTTTTCCTAAATTGTCCCATATTATCACAATATGATTGCATAAGTGGAATGAGAACTTAACAAGCTTGGCATTCCGGACAGAGAGGGTTTATTCCTATTAACGGCAAGGTCAACATAGCACTCAGGAATACAAACGAAAACGAAGCATTCCTTGCCAATGCGAGGAAGTGATATAATCTCTGCTGTCCTAAAGTTTACTTTTGAATACAAATCTTCATTTAATGACATCTCGAGAAATACTTGTTGGACTTGAATGGGAGTGACGCTACACTGTGTAGATTGTTTCTTCTTTAACATATGGAAATTAAATTTTTGCTTAAACTTCCCCCTTAAATACTTTGTTAAAAATTACTAGACGTAAATAGTGCACATAAAATTGAGCAGCATTAATAATAGGCCATACTTTTAGTATGCCTTACCTGGTAACCAAAAGTTGTTAATATTGTCAGTCTTGATTATGTTAAAAAAGCTAGAAATATTTCCCATGTTTAATCTTTTGTATACATGTTCATAATTTTTCTACAGGGAATTTCACCTTGCGTCGAAAGCCAATATTTATTGTTTCTACGATTTCGATAGTCACGATGGCCGTCATGTCTTACTTCGGAGCCGCAATGTACTTTGTCTGCTTCTTTGGATTAAAGGAGCATTTTCTTCGCTTCATCATCGTCATAGTGTGTTACTGGCCACCGTTAATAGCTGGATCAATATTGTTTCTTCCAGCTCTAGTCAAAAACAATTGCATGAAGTCCAAAAGTTCAAAAAGGAACACATCATGGATGAACTTGTTTCGGGAGTCTTTGTTTTTTAAACGGTTATCCTCCTTGGAAAATTGCAAGATGTTTCCCGTGCCCAAGCCGTGGATATTCTTGTCATTCCATTCTTGCGGATTATTAGTTTCATCTGTGATACTGATAATCTACATCGAAGTTTACAGTGAATGTTTGACTTGGTTGTCTTATGTCTGGATAGTATCTCAGTTGCTTGCTTTGACATACTTCGCCAATTTTTGTTACTTTTTATACCTTCAAAGAGTTATTCTTGAAGATGAATACGAAAAAACGGAGTCCTTCATTGAAAAAAATCTTGGGAATGTCGAATATTGCACTGAGGCGATAAAAAGATTTTTCTACAACTATTACCAGCTTCGGAAGCTCTTTCTACTCTGGCTGAGTATTGTTTTCTTTAGTATAACCTTTGGGGTAGCTGCTTATGTAACTTGGTCTTACACGAAATCTGACGTACCAACCAACTCCACTCTTATAGGAACACAGTTTCCATTACACCCGGAAGGGCTAAGAAAGACTTGTCCTTATTCTTGCAACATCAAGTACCTGGAGAACCATCACAATCATTTCATCTACAACTCTCTCACATTTGCGAAAATCTTTATACCAGCTATTTTGTCAATCAGCGCCACTGGAGGGTTGGACATCAAGCATATATGGAATCGACTTATTTTGAGTCTCCGCCTTATGTCCACCACGGGGGAATCATCAGATTTCTGGTATCGCTTGATAAAATTCACAGAAAAACTGCACCCCATAACTGCAATGGACACAAAAGTACGATTCGTTATTCCAATACTAGGACTTGCCTTTGGCTTTCTTGGAGGTTATAAAAATAAAGACTAGGTCTATTTTAAGTTGGTAAAAGACTGCTTGAAGTGTTCACAATAAATAATGAATAATATAAGGTAAAGACGTATTTCCAGTTGCCTCGTTCATCGCAAAGCATTGGAATTCTTCAAACCTTGAGGAACTTGTGTGGTGTGTTAATGGATTTCTAAAAAGTGGTATGAACTACGATTGACCGTGTATTGTCACAGGATAACGCACGATAACATTTATGTTAGCGACCCACAAGGACGCAGCTCGAGGGCATCTAGCATAACAAAAATCACCCTCGATAGCGCATTACCCTGTTCTAATGCACAGATCCAGAGCTTCCAAACCTTGTTGATTTAAAACACAATATATTTAAAAACAATACCTTGATATGAAAGAAGAAACGACAAATCAACTTGCTTCGTTAATTGTAAATAAAAACATTAAAACATTACAACTCCGAATAAAATGCATGCCGTGACGTTGCCTCTTGAGAAAGCAACATAGACACCCCAGTAGATCAAAGGTGATGTGGGGTGTAACTGACATCTGATTTTGTCACATGATGTGTGCCCTCAAGAGACCTATGCTTTCATTGTGTTCACACTATGTGAAAAGTAATTAACACATGCTTGACTGGCTTGTTTGTCAACCCCAAATGTTACGTAACCTTTTGTGTATTTTAATATACCTGTGACTGTCAATCAATTAAATCAGATGTGAAACCTGGCTTTATAAAGTGTGTGTTTAGTAAGCTTCATTTCCTCCATGAAGCAATAAGAGGTAATCAGGCACAGGAGGAAGAGGTAACTAAAAGTAAGAAGGAACATTTCATCATGGGAGTATCATATAACTTAAATGCAATTATTAATCTGTCGTGTAAGTTTATCCTGAGATGTATCTTATTCAAAATCCATATACCACTATGCTTTTGGCTCAACAAAGATCTCATCTGACCATATCCAGCCAGATGTAACTTGAAAAAAAAACCGATGTTACATGAACAAATCAGGTTTTATATGGCCTTACAGTGGCGGATCTAGGGTTTTAAAAAGGGGGCTGGCTAGCCACCCTAGTCACCCCCCCCCCCTAAATCCACCACTGCCTTATCAAGCTCGATATAGCTTGATCTGCTCGATGGGAAAACGATTATTTCGTTGGTTTGTTTTACTTTTATCTAAGTTGATACTTGGATTATGTTTGTTCCAAGTTAGTACAAGTTTTGGATACAACAGGTTTGTGATAATACTATAGTTTACTATAAGCAAACTTATGCAAATGAGGAGCACAATTGAGCTCATTTAGTTAGTATCTAAAGCTACATTTTTCACCATTTGTGAAGTTGAAAGTGAGGTATGCACTAGGCAGCCAGAATTTACAGTTCTATACATAGCAGAGTTTAAAATAAGAAATTGAAAGGAATTTTTCACTGTTTTGAATGAAATAGAGTTTCTGTAAAGTCAACCCGACTTTTACGTTAAAATCCACATGGAGACATTAGCGGCTCGCCAAAGGGGGGCGGGGCGCTCCCCCCCCCCAAAAAAAAAAAAAAACTTTTCCAGAGCATGGTCTTCACACTCTAAAAAATATTTAAACGATTTTGTTTAAAAATTAGGATACTCACGAAAATGAGTATTTCTACTCGAAATAAGTGAGTACTTCAACTCAATTTGTGTAAAATTTTACACAAATTGAGTTGAAGTACTCACTTATTTCGAGTAGAAATACTCATCTTCGTGAGTATCCTAATTTTTAAACAAAATCGTTTAAATATTTTTTAGAGTGCAATTTTCCAAAAATAACGTTATTCGATATGACATGAATAAAAAGTAGCCTTTTTCTTAATCTGGGCCAACTATCCCAGCCTTCTGTCCCATACAAATGTCATATATTATTCATAAAGTATAAACTAATGCGTATAATTGTCAAGGATATAGTTCGTAATTGTATCAAAATTTTAGCCCAGTAGGCCTACCGGCTGCACAGAAGCGTTGATAGCGCCAGCATCACCAATAGCAGTACTAAAATCAGTATTGTTATTGGTGCTGGTAGCGCTATCATCGCTTTTGTGCGGCCGGTTCAGGTTTGCAGGCTAATTTGACGACTGGTCATATGAATAAATATGATTCGAAAAGTCATGATTTCAATTTATTTTCAGGCGAGTGTGTAGCTCCTTCAGACAAAAAAGTCCAGAACCAAATTTATGTTTAATATTTTGAAGAGGAACATATTCTAGGCATGTAGCTTACTGGTGAATTTTTTATTCATTTCCCGGTTCACCATATTTATACAACTTAACTTTGATATGTTGTAACCATAGGTGCATCCCGAACATTAGAAGTTTAAAAACTTAATTTGCCTTAGGGGAAAGATAGTATCCCTGATCAATTCAAGGTCAAGCCGCAGGATCAAAATTAAAAAAAAAAAAAAATTGACCATCAATATGACTACATGACATCGCACCTGCTTGGTTCAAGTTTACTTTTTGTAGAAAATGTGTCAACTTCAATTGCTAATATCTCGAGAATTTAACATGGGAAATGAATGAAAACTGTACCAGAGTGCTTAGAATATGTTCGTCTTTAACATACTAAATAAAAATTTGGTTCTGGTCTATTCTTTTTAATGAAGATTCTTCTTTGCGACAAAAATTTTTTAATATGCCACATTGTCCTGTAAGGACCCAATACATTTTATCTGGTAATTTTCTGATCATTTTGCAATTTGATCTTTTTTTATTTAAATGAAGATTTTATTGCAAAGGAAAGCTCAAAGCAACGGCTGCTTAAATTCTACTTACAGGCCAGGCAAATGCAATTTCCGGCTAACTGAGAGATTGCGATTTTTGAAATTTTCCTGTACGCTCCGCGCCAACTGATGGTGGCGCTCCGCTTAAATAGTCTTTTGGACAGTCAGTCACCACTTCTCATGTCCTTCCCCAAAAATTTTTTTCGCACCACATCGCTCTGATACTATGTGAGACGTCTTTGTCGAAAGTTAAGTCTGCCACCCCCCCCCCCCCAAAAAAAAAAAAAAATTCATTACATCCGCCCTTGCGTGTAACTGTTATTAAGTTTATTTTATGATTCAAACTTAGCTAAGAAATGTCATTGATAGCTGTGACCTCGTTATTCTATATACGTCTACAGTGTATCTATTGTTGGTTTGGATTTTCACCCAGTGAAATTTATCTCAGTTAGTTTTTGTAATCCATCATTATTCTTGATGTTATTGACAACTCTGTCTGATACTTTGGTATGTGACATCTTTGGATGAACCTGCTACAATACAAACGAATACCTCAGAGAAGGGGATTCGGTCGGGCTTCGTCGTTGCGTTGACAATTGGTGTAAGCCGTGGACCAAAGATTGAATTCATACTCACGAACCTTGGACACACCTGCAACCGTGGAAGAACCTCGGCTAGTCCAGCATGCTAGCAACACTCCTTTTAAATTAATAAATTCAGAGGTGCTTTAGTGATATCTCATTGATATTTTGATAGTCCATGTTCACTTGCAGAAAATCAGATTAAGACTTGTGATGTGTGTTTTGTGAACACAATTCGAACTAATTGTGTATGCATGTCACCAACAGGCACAAATCAATTAGAAACGTAAAAAATGGCATAACCTATGCTATACAGTATTGCTTTATATCTCATTATAGCCATATTATGAGGGTGTCCTCGGTTTGCATGTTCCAAGTCAATGGTCCACGTTGGGGTATTTGCCTGTATTGGTGTGTTCATGGTGTTTGTGCGACATGAGATTAGACGGAAAATCTTCTAAGCAAACTCTAAAAGACTGTGTTTTCTCTCTACTAAGATTTAGAACCCATGCCGCGGGAACGGTAGTACACCTCCACAAGCCAACCCTGTTACAATACTTTCAAAGAGTGCTTGTGAAGTTTTTTCTTTACAAAGTTTTGCTTGATAATCTGTTAACTTTCAAATTTCACTAAGGGTCGAGACATTTGCCGCAGGAGCTCCCGCCCTTACTTTCTGGTTAAGCCATTTGAAGGGACGTTTCATTGTGCACTCATCTCGATCATTAATGGAAGAAAAGAACATATCAATTTTCATTAACGACACTTTCTTTGAGTAAACAGGACGACGGAAGAATGAAAACTAATAGGGGACCAAGACTCAGACTAGTCAGCTGTTCAAGAGTTACGGAAAATGCGATTACTTGCAAGGCTAGAGAAACACCTTTGATTCAAAATTTTGGTATAAAAACTGACTTTTGGGAGCAAACAAACTGGTTCCAGCTTAAGTGGAGTTTGCTTTCTTTGCGTAGGGTTTCGTTGTGCTCACATTCCACTAAGGTCGCCAAATAGAAAATCGCATTAACATGCGTTACCTTCCATCTAATGAAAATTGAGTTAGTTAAACGAATATCAAAGATACATGTAATCGTTTGAAAAACCCATAGACTAAATTGTCAGAATATAAGGTCAGGTAGGAACACTTGGTTGTTCTATCTAAACGGCTGATAGGTGATGCCACAGCATAATTTTATGGTTTTATATACTCGTTAAAGCTCATTCGGTTGAATAATCATGGATCTGAAGGAAGTTGAATATTTATGAAGGGAAAGAATACAGAAAGTCAATGTTTTTAAAAAAGTTCAGCCTAGAAGGTTTTGTTTTGTAGATAGAAATAGGTAATGATAACGTTTAAGTAAAACTGTGCATATTATATGTAGCACAGAGAAGAGGAAGTCAGAGTAAAAGCGAAATTAAAAGATTAATTGACACGTAATTTCAATAGTAACCTTGTGTCAATGTACTCCACAGTGATCACTTATGATTCCAATAAGGTCTCACGTCAACTGACAACACTCTAAAAACTGTTGGGCAAAAAGTGTTGGGCAAAATACAAAATGCCCAACATGGGCAAATTATTGCCCAACAAATGGGTACCCATATTGTTGGGCAAATTAAGGTTGGGCAAAACCCAGGTGTTGGTAAAAGGTGTTGGGCAAGTTTTAAAGTACCCAACAGCTGGGTAATATGTAATTGACCAATCAGATGATTAGTTAAAGATCAGTTAAGTTTTACAGATAATTATTGTAATATAAGTGGTTCATTATAAGATCTCATGGTTGAATAAGGTTGTATTTGGTAAATAAAAAGCTAACGGTAGAATAGCAGTAAAAATCTGGACGAAAGTACTTTAAGAGCAATGGTCGCATAGAAAAAAGAAGTTTTCATTGATACATAATCAATGGGAGAAGAAATACAAAGTTCACGATTGAGTTTGATACTTTAAATTACACACTTCACTGTTTACCTACCAAGTGCATCGTCGCTGGTACCCCCAACCACTCTTGGAGGATAAACGGTGTATGTGTAAGGGTACTTTGTAATTATATATCAGATTATATTGAAATTATTGAAATCCAAACAAGCACCCAACATACTGGATAGTTGCATTGCCCAACACCATTTGCCCAACAGTTTGCCCAACAGTTGGGAGGACACATATATACCCAGTGTTGGTAAAAAGTTGGGCAAATATTTGCCCAATATTTTTTAGAGTGAAGGATCTGTTTACTTTACTCATCAATCAGGTCCAAAAAGGACAAAATTTGGGTTTAGTGTATGAGCTTTTCAGCCAGATACATTTTTACTATAATACTCCATTATTCTTTCTGAAAATGCAACAATTGAACAAGCTTTATGATGATTTTTTTATATAGAACAAATTAAGTACGATGCTATGGTTTTGGGGCTGTCATGTGCAATTTAATTTATGTAGCCCTAACCGCAGGATGATGAACTGGAACAAAATCTTAAAAATTGCTCGTTTAATTAAACTTGTTTATATGGAACTTGCACTGGGGTAACAACGTGTAAGTTACGACCACTGCCGGACAAAAATGAACACTGTTTTAGCGCAATAGTCACACGTGGGTCGTAAGCTGCTTCTCAGCAAGCTGCATTATCTAACGTAAAGTACTTCACTAGCTTTTTTCTCATCAGAGTTGCGTGACTCATGACATCAGTGAAAACAATTTAAAATTTGAAGTGTGTAGTAATATGTTTGTCCTGTTTGGTACTCTCGTCGCAAGTAGAAACAATGAGCGCACAACTTTCAATTATAAAACAATATTGAAGTCTGTATAGTGTTACTGCAGAGAAGAAAAAGAAAACAATCCCACGATTGTCGTACACTTTCGATTGGATGAAATTTGTTGAGTTTACAGCTGCTCAGCTGTTTCATTATCCATTTATGACGCAAGCGAATGCTAAGAAAGTTACTCCTTTTAGCTTCTGGCAGTTGAAATTTGTCTTACCACCACATAGGATCAAGTGAAATTGGTAAGTTTGTTATCCAATGAACTGGTTCAAGGAAGGTTAAAAACAATTTCTAGCAATATTTTGAATAACTACATTTATGGAAACAGAGGAGCTTCTATCAATGAGTTCCGGAAATGAGTTGAGGAGCCGACGACGTCCCCCTGTTTGGTTACTAGGTGTGATGTGGAGCCTCGGTGCACTGGGAAGACATTCGTTGATCTCAAACACGCAAGATATATCAGGTAATAATATTACTGTTATGGTAGTTTAATTGTTTGAAATCCCGCAAGTGTTTGTGGCATTATATTTGAAAGGACAAATATTAACGAAGTGACAAGAAATTCTGTTTTAATTATTTTAAGATCTTTAAATCTTACTTGGGACTGGCTGCCTAAAGCCAAAATCTCATTCAAGAAACATTTTTTTTTAATTACAATTTCTCACAGTAACATTTATAAAGTTTTGCCTACCATGAGTTATTTTTAGATGAATTATACAAATAATTTACCGGCCGCGTCTTCGTTACTTTTAAGACGCTTAATTTGTTACACTAGACATTAAAACTTCTCCCGACCAAGTTTACTTTTAGCCACATGCCAAAACAGAGTTGTATCATATTATTTCCTAAAAACAAAGTACATCAAAAACTTTTAAAAAGTACTCACATGTAGGCAAACTTTACAAACGAGTACCTGGACCATAAAGAGTAGCTATGAAAGTTTCTCAAAGGTCTTTTTCACACCATCACATCGTGTAAGAGGTTAAAGAGACACAACTGATTGCGGAGTTCATATCATAATTGACCTACCCAGGGGAAGCAACAGCTTGAATAAATGTCCACCGACGTACAATCAACTACACTTGTTTGTTCAAAGACTACTTTATGCCTTTTAATTGGGACCAATCCCTTTAAAAAATAATACATGTCTAGGCAAACCGCATGACATAATAAATGATGGATCTAATCACTTATCACGTGTTATTATTGCAAAAAATATATGTATACCGAAGGTCGTAGGAAGCACCCTTTTTCAGGGACTAAACTTATGGATTGTCAGATTTTAATCACCTTTCTGGGAGAGGGGTATAAGGGGAAGTTTGTTTTTATCTCGTTTTCGAATTTTGATTATTAAAGGGGTCTCAAATGCTACGTAGTTCAACCGTACATTTAAATTGTAATACAATTTTTTGCATATTTGTCGGTTCACTTATCACATATTTATTTTTAAGTGAAATACCTCCATGAAGGTAGTAGGTCTTTTAAAAAGTACAAATCTGGACGAGGTCCTTCTGACTTCAGAAGATTTCCCACCTCCTATCATATGTTGGCGCCACATTTCGTACCCTCCTCAACTCCCCTTCCCGGAAGTTCTTAGACACTTCTCTATACCAGATAATTAGCAGCTGAGAGAGCTGTTATCTGGAAGTAGTTTCCTTCCGATTCACTGAAGCATTTACCCTGTAAAAAGAGCATTAAACATTGTATCATGGGAAATATCAAGATAACCAAATCTCGTTCTAAAGGCTAATATAACTTATTTTGTAGTTTTCAATGTTACCAGAACTCATTTCATTACTACGGACATATCTAGGGGTTCACCAAGCCGAATCTTTATATCTGCCGTACATTGTCGACCATTTCGCACTACCGTTAGTTTAAATGAAACATTTTACCGTCGTGTCTTCAATGTGACTCTTTTTAACTTCACAGTTACATCGAGGGCCAAGCATATACTGTTGCTGTTATCCACGAATCTTGGCTGTCTCCTCTGCACTGTCGGCCATATTGTACCTCATTTGTTTTTTCGGAAGAAGGGATCATTTTCTTCGTTTATTTTCATTTCTGTGTTACTGGTTCACCATGCTGACCCCACAAATCACGTGTGCAGTTGCCTGTCTGATGAACTTTAAAAGGAATGTACGTAACACTAACATAGGACACATAAGATGGTTTCATATCTATGACGGTACATCTTTCCTTGAAGATTTACGGGACCAGAATTACCATAGAATAAAGTTTCGAATGCTTTTAGTTTTCATGACATTTGCGTTTTCAGTTATCGTGGCAAAAGGAGTTTATTTTTATGAAATGGACAAAGGCTGCCGTGATTGGATCGAATATATTTGGCTATTTTGCGATATATTTAACGTGTTATATTTTGCTTCCTTTTGCTACTTCCTTTACCTGCGGAGGTTCACTTTGGAAGCAAAGGCGATTTCTACTTCTGATTACATTACCAGAAATATTGGCAACCTTGACAATTGCATTCATAAAAGCAGGGAGTTTTTTCGAGACTATCAACAACTTCGAACAGTGATTTTGCCATGGCTGAGAATAGCTCTTTTTAGCTCATCTTTCGGACTCGCTGTTTTTGTCACTTGGAACTATGATGACGCATTCAACCAAGATAGCAATATGACAACAACAGCGCCCCTATTTAAATCTCAGTTTTTCAGTTTGCAATCAATCTGCAACTATACATGTGACCAAGAGTCTTACATGAAGCAAAGTCGAGTGTTCTTTCCGTTCAACGTCCTCATGTTTTGTCGAAACATGATGATAGCAGCATCCACCTTAATAATCGTCAGGGGCCTGGACGTTCTGTACGTTTGGGAAAAGTTTAAGACGAGAGTATTTTTTAGCTACACAGCAGAAGAAAGAAAGTTTTGGAAATATTTGTTAAGTTTTTTGGATAGTTTGCATCCTTATTCCAAAGCTGACACTTTCGTCACCTTTTTGATTCCACTACTTGGAATGGCAACTGGGATGTTAGGCGGAAAACACTTTTGAAAATTAGAGTTCGGAATTCAGACAAGTAGACGTATTTGTGGAGCGATGACGATCTTGCGAGATTCATCAACAAACACATCTTGAAAATGTAGACATGTAATAGTAATAACGGAACGAATGAATGGATACCTGTACGAATGAATGAATGAATGTATGCATGAATGAATATATGAATGAATAAGTAAATGAATATATGAATGAACGGATGAATGAATGAATATGAACGAAAGAATGAATGAACGAACGAACGAACAAATGAATAAATGAATGAATGAATGAATGGATGGATGAATGAATAAAAATTCATTAATTCATTCGTTCGTTCGTCATTCATTCATTAATTCATTCATTCGTTTGTTCGTTATAGGAAAGGAAAGAAGGACTGAATGAACTATGCTATTTTAAAATATCAAGCAACAAATAAGAAATAAAATGGCGGCACTATTGATACAGCAAGTTAAACAACAAGACAAAAGAAAAAATAAAACTCATTGTTTTTATGAACTACATTGGTGATATTTAGATTATATTGGGATAAACCCACAATCTTTTAATTTTTTATTAAAGCCTCCTACACTAAGTCCCATGCATGGAGTGTCGATACAGCAAATACCCCAAATGGCATACCGTTTAGATTTCATACGTTGTGTCTTGTAAATATTAACTTGTTCAAGTGTTTCATTTCGGTAGACCAGGAAAGAAACGGAGGAACTTTCTTAAAGTAGATGCTTAAGTAATAACGAACCAAACAATTGAAACTCTCTAATAACTCTCTCCTTTTCATGTTCGTATTTTGCATCAATTGTTAAAGAATTATAACAATAAAATCAAAACAATAGAGCAATCAACCAATGTAGCCAATTCGTTGTTGATTCCGACTGTTTTGATTACGTTTTTTCTGGTCAAGTCCTCTTCAGTACTGCCAAGAGTTTCGTAAAATGCATTTTGAAAACTCCACATCTCGAAAATACTGAGGAAAAGCAATAATCAGTTCAATCATTGTCAGAATTTATACCAAAATTGCAATATGTTCTGGAAAATTTTCATTTAGCTTCAGTCTTCCCCCCCCCTTCCTCCAAGTTTGGACCATAAAATAATTTTCGGAGACCCTTTCATGCGTTACAGAGTTATGGTTTTACGATTGTTGCAAAGTAATGAATTTTCAGCTAACCATGTTTTCTTCAGGAAAATGCGTCATGAACAGGCCCGTAGAAAAGATGTGAGTGGTAAAGAACCCCTTTCGTCAAATCCCCAAAAGAGTTAGAAGTTTGCCGCTGACAATAAACAATTTTACACATTTGTAACCATTTGTAAGTTATCAAGTTTTCAAAAGATTCCACTTGAAAAAGTTCCACGTGACGAGAGAGGAGAAGGGGAATAAATAGCGATGACATGCAGAGAAAGAAACAACTGCTTCTCTGTTACCAATCCGTCTTCAACAACCATAAGCAATGAGGTGTAAAATAAGATCTCGACAGTTTTGTACTGCGATTTTACCATATTTTAAAGATAGTCCGTGAGCTAAGAGGGCCTACTTCGATGTGCAAACCTCTTACACCCTCAATGGATAGTATTGTTAACTTTAAAAGGACCGACCCTTGTAAATAATATTTACAGTACATGCTATCATGGGAAAAATTAGTATTGACCCTATTTTTTCACAATTTGCCGTAATGGTCACGATTGAGGAAACTATTGTTAGTTATTACTTGGTGTATGAGGCACATTGTCATAATTCTGCTCTCTGTACCCATGTCCCTAGGGTCAAGTGATCCATAAAGAACACCCAAAGTATTACCACATCATTTGCTTTAGCAGCCATTTTGCCAAGAAGAACACTTTTGCCCATTCAATATGCAGGCTCAGATCCAAGGTGGCGGGGGGGGGGGGGGGCTTCCGGCCTCAGCCCTCCCCCTTAAAACATACAGGAAATCAGCAATGCAACTGCTTCACGCCCCTGCTTTCCCTAAGGTCAGCCCACCACCCCCGCCCCCTTTGGGAATGTCTGGATCCGCGCCTGACATGGGCACGAGACATTAAACGGGCGACTTTTATACCTCTGAACCGGAAGTCCTTCATCTGATTCGCTCTAGAATAATATTTTTATGTAAGTTTTTAACCAAGTTTCACAAGATAATGTACTGTAAAATGTGAAAACGTTTAAAGGAAGAAGAGGAGCTTTAGTGCCTCGAGAATATAACCATTGTCTACCTTATGTCATTAAATGTCCAAATCATTGTTCATTGCATAGTACTACGTTACTTTAAAACACAATGTGACTCAAATTAAAAAAACAAATGGTCAGGGTGAACAGAGTCCGAATTATTATGTCAAATTATTTGCCGATTAGAATGCTACATTGGACAAATATTGGCATTTTCCTCGTTCTCCATTAGTTTTTAAAATGTAATACAGTATTTTTTGTAAATACCATAAAAAGTCACGTGTGTCCATGCAATTACAATTTGCTGACAGCTCAACGAGATTTTACAGCAATGACAGTCTTTGGTGTTTGTTTTCCCTTTTTTATTCATTCTTCATTTCTCTTGAAATTTCATGAACGGTTTGTCTGTACTAAACTATCAACACGTTATGTAGCTTTTCGACATTTCATCCTCACATCGACAATAAAAAAGGCCCTCCTTAGAGAATTCTGCTCTTTGAGAGTGGACGTCATGACTCAGCTTGACCAATTTGACAACAATAGGAAACGGAAAGCAACAAAAGGCGGTCACTAGACTATGTAATCTGCAACAATGTTGCTCTTTGCTAGTTTTGTAACAAGCAAGGACTTAAAGGACAGGATAATTTAACCAAGTTTCAAGGGAGTGAACTTTCTAATGCTGATCGCTGTAAACACAAAAATTAGTCTAATAGAGCCTGAATCGACAAATCACGTTCGTCATCAATATTGACTAATATTTGATCAATATTTGACCCAGTTGAATTCGTTTCTAAGAAATATTTAGCCTCCTTGACAACGTTTTGACTGATCTTTTTTATTCCGTTGATGATGACGAATTTCGTAAGATATCATCACAAATTAGTCAACCATGGGTGACTACCGTAGTTAGTCATTTCAGACACACCTTGACTAATTCGTGTTTACAGTGGCATAGCTTCAATCGGTTATATACTTGCAGAGTGAAAGACTAAATATTATTCGGTAATTTTTTTTTTACTGCAGAAAAGCAATGTCTTCAATGTATCGAACATAAACTCTTAATTTGAAAGTTAACCTTAGTTTATTTAGTAAACCTTTGTAGTTATACAAAGAGTTGAAACAGCTTATTTCGAATTACCTCATTTTTTAACTCCTCCCCAAATATACAGGACAAAAAACATCTTTCACAGCTACAGCTGTATGAAAAGGCAAAAAATAAAACACCATAATACACGTATTTGGAATTTGCCCAAACTTTGTAAAAATTGACTGATTTCTAATCATGTCCAGCAATTAAACACTATACTGGTGTTCAGGAACTAATCGTGTTTTGAAACGAAATGCATAGGAATAAGACAATCGTATTTAGTATCTAAACATGCTTGTAAACTGGAGACAAATATTTTTTAGAAACGCGTTTAGTTCCTAACACTTTTATAATGAAAACAGTACTGATCTGCCTGTTTCATAAAACATTAAAGAGATCGACAGACACATGTTAGGTGGGAGATATATTCTGGAGGAATGAATCTTACTGTTGTAACTTCATAACCTCATAACATCATAGCGAACAGATCCCAGCAACCGCACTACATCCAGAATAAAAAAAAAACACTTTTGTAATTGGTGATCACAAGGACTCCTTCTTTTTACTCAAAATCAAGCATTAAAACCATTTCAAGTACGTATTTCAGTTTTCAGTTCAGAATAGGAACATTCACGATATAAATCAATTAAAAATGTAACATCGAATTAAAATTTTTCAGACATTTTTTGTCACACGAATTGCGTCCTCTGTCGGATACATGTATTGGCCGTACACATGCCACATACATTCATTGCAGCGTCTTGATAGCGGCCTTATATAGGATTTTTGTTCTTTGAAAGAGGACGATCATCGCTCGTGTGAGAGTCAACAACAGTCAAACAATTAGAAAAAAGTATCCTGTGAACCAAATTTGGAAGCTGGAGGAAGATTTAATCAATACCAGGTTGATATTGTCTGAAAGATTTAATAGATGTTTCTCCTTCCCCAACTGAGCTTTGGTTAAGCATCCTTTCTTGAACGCGCATACCTAATTCGAGCAATGCAGCTGAGGCGAAAACGTCAAATGTTTTTTTTTTTTTTTGTGTGTAGTTCTTCAATGGACCTACCGGGTAACATGAAAGTTTTCTTTCATAGAATAGCCAATGCTTGTATGAACGAGCTCGTTTTAGCTCCCTCTCCTGCATGGCAAGTTCACCAAGTAAGTTTTGAATGCTTTATCATCTTGTGCTAATATGGATGAAATCGCTATAACGTAAAGAAATAGATAACGCTTAGTGTGTTTATAGAAATTGCAATGCCAGCTTACTCGGAAGGGATGCGTTTAACATGAAATATACATGCCCTAGATTTCAGCCAATGACCGTAGTCAAAGAAGTGCAGGAACATAACATTTTGCCAAGGTGCGTCGAATTCATAAAAATGATCATTTCATAAATATGTAGTTATATTTCGATGCTTTCTACAAGAAGGCCAAAGATGGTTTCATATCCAAAAACCCTACCAAAACAAATATTCCTCACATGTAACCTTTTCACAGGATCTCTCCCTCGCACAGCCAAGGATAAAGTAGAACACAGTCTAAAAATTTCTCAAGGAAATTATCATTTTGCATCGAAGCCATTGTATTTGGAAAAAGGCCCATAGACCTACACGTAGACCTGTAGGCACCACATGTCCACCCCATCTCCGAAAAAAAAGGAACTAATGAAAATAATTTTAGAGAAACAAATCAGTTAAAAGTTACTGCAAATACGCCACCAAACTGTATTAACCGACACTACATAATATCACGACCCCGGTCTTTCCACTAGCGTTTTGTCCAGGCAATTAGATCCTGCAGGTAACACAGAATGCATTCTCTTCGAGTAATACGAATGATTTTTATAAAAAGCGACCCCGGAATTTAATGCTAGTCGCACACTTTTTGCCCTAACGGCACCTCGAATAGACAATTGAGTTGCTAATTAAAGGTAGTGTGCCTTGGTCTGCGTCAAGCAGTTATAAAATAAACGGTACTAATTAAAGACTAATATTGAATTTGTTTTACAAGGAAATTTTACCCTTTTAAAATCAGTAAATATTGCCAAAAGGTGATACATAATTACAAATAAGACAATAAGACAAGACAATAAGACGACAAGAGCAACAAAAAAAATCGTTCCCCAAACTTTCAACATTTCCAAAGGTGCAACTTCCGTAACTCTTCTTGTGCATAATATTTTGAGCAGATGAAGCAATTACTGGGCTTTATTGTTGAGGCCGAATGATCTGAAAATGACTAGAGCTATCTACTTTTAGTGCTATGTTGGAGCATTTTAAACGCAAAATTTCCCTTTAAGCGAAGTCAACTCCAGTTAGGAAAAAGAACTTACTGAATTATGAGAAAACCGTGATGCTGAAACAGTTTAATCCGATAATTACTATGCAAATTGAACAAAGAGAACTAGAGTATCATATATCACAGTGCAACTCCTCTACCGACTTCCATGTGTACAGCGCGAGATCATTAAATATGACAAATCAAGGTCACTCATCACGATTTAAAAGTTTTTACCTCCTAAAATCCCAGATGAAAGCCCAAGCAGTGGAATTAAAAAACTGTACAAAACATCAGCTGTGGTATTGGGGTGAATGTTTTTCAGGAAACTAATTAAACACTTCCAAAATTTCCTTTGTTCTGCCGAGTAGCTGAAATATAGTCCTGTCTGGAAACTTTTCCACACGTAAGTAACGTCCAGACCCTTTGCAATTATTAATGCAGATATACCTATCATCAAATATCGACTAAACTCTAAAATATTGTACGGAACGAACACGCGGGCTTGTTTCATGTACGATTCTTCATTGCAAGTGGAAGTGCATATTGATTGAACACCAAAGTGATTTGCAGTGGGCACTGTTGATGTCGCATTGAAAGTGTTGTTTCCTTCATCACCATAATTCCAAGTGATAAAAACGGTTAGTCCAAACGATGAGCTGAAGAGGGCAATGCGAAGCCATGGCAAGAGCAATGTTCGAAGTTGCTGGTATTCACGAAACAAGTTTCTGCTTTCTTTGATACATTTATCGAGATTTCCAGCATTTCTACTTATGTATTTAGAAGTAACGATCGCCTTTGCTTCCAAATTTATTCTTTGAAGGTAAAGAAAGTAGCAAAACGAAGCAAAAAATATGACGTTTAGAACATCGCCAATCATCCAGATATGTTCCATCCAATCACGACAACTTTTCTCTAATTCAAAAAATGACACTATTTTTGCTGCGGCCACAGTGGATGCGAGAAGACAGAAAATCATAAGTACTCCTGATCTCATCTTATGGTATATTTGGGACCTATAACTTTCAAGGAACGATGCCCCATCAAAGACACGAAACCACCAAATGTAACCTTCATGAGGGTCAAATTCTCCTTGTGTTAAATTTCTTAACCAGGCAACAGAACTTATCATTTGCGTAGTGAGTATAGTCAGCCCATAACTAAAAAATGCCAGGGAACGAAGGACATGATCACTTCTTCCAAAAAAACAAATCAGGTACAAAACTGCAGATAACAAGGAAGAGAGAGTCATCGTAACAGGTACGACCCCTGTTGAGAGAGACAAAAACAATTTCCAGCTACTCCGTATGCCTGTAAGGAAAAACAGATAAAATAATGAATATGATTATACGTAAACGATAGAATGTTATGTAAAGACGCCAAAAAACAGGAATAGCTCCATGAAGAAATCAATGTATGATAAAAAAGACCATATAACAGTCATCATCCCCACTATCCAATCGTTGCCACTACCATCCCCTTTAATGTCATGACCCTTGCCATCACCATTATCGCTCGCTTTATCCCAATAACATTCCCAGTACCCAAAATACTGTTTCTGATAATAAACGTCATGTACATATTGTCTGCAAGAACTGTTAAGGAGAATAAAACAATTAGAGGTTCGGCACAAACTTACTTAAAATTAACGTAGACACCCTCGCATGGCAATTTTGTCCCACTTCGTCTATCCAGGGACCTCCCTAGCCTATCCTTCATGATCCTCCAAAAAACTGGTTTCTTTTCCCTTGACAAATTATGTCGCAACTCAAGTTCTGGAATCAGCTTTTCAAGAATTCCCGCTAAAACTATATTGTCACAAAGAGTCTGATCACTTTCCTGCCAAATGTGTAGTCAGGAAATTTTCATGGAAGGGAATCTTATTAGGGTGTGGCATGGAGGATGGGTCTAACGGAAAAAGAATACCCTTCTCCTTTGGAAAGAAAATGTGTTTCGTTCTCCAGATGCGAAATTGTGTAAGCTCGTGTAAGCTCTTTGCGTAAACGTAACAAAGTTTGAAGTGATCACTTTTCTGTTTCTTTTGTTATTATTTTTCCCAGGCTTGGGTCATGGGAGGTTTCAGCACAAGCAACCCTGTCCAAACTATTGGTTGCATGTCTGCTATCTTCGTTAAAGTTAGACGAATAATAGCAAAGATATGCTGTGCTGCTGTTGTCACATTAAGCCAGAGTTGCTGTGAGGCAACAACACTATGACTAAATGTATACGTCCCAACCGTTTGCTTAGTACCTTCGCTTTCATGCCGTCTAATAAACCATAGTTATGAAAGCTTATCTAACGGATTAATTGACCCTTTACAACAAAGCTAGCCACAAGACTAGTGTAAGTATTGTAATCAAATACGAAGCTATAGTACATATTACAACAGCAGTAAAGAGAGTTGATGATGATGGTTAATTCAAAATTGAAGTTCAATCATCTAAGTTCTTCTGCGTCAGTCTCTTTCCGTTGTTGATAGTTATGTGTATCGTAAGGGGGGATGTAAGGCCTGATCATACGTAGCCCTAACAAACTGAGCTATTAGCGGTAGTTGCATTATTTACGTTACTCCAGTCAATCAAATTATGCCTCACTAATGAACCTGTTTGGGTATCGTCATAATGCCAATGGGTTTAAATTAAATTAATGTTTAAGATGCCTCTCTGATGAATAAAGTTTTCAAGCAGCGTGTCCAAAGCCGAACCCGTATTTCAAATTTTCTTGGTAAAATACAGTCCAAGAGCCAAACTCACGAGATCCGAGCTTAGAAAAGGGGCAATTTCCTTTTAATGGTGAAATAATGACATCTCTCTTATATGAGATCGTCTGACCAGGGAGGTGTAACTAGGTCTTATCACACCTCCCTGGTCTGACATCTTATTCTATAAATGTATTTTACGAAATCATTTTTTTTCTGTTAAAACAATCTTGTATTCACTTATCTGTCCGTCAAAATGATAAACGTGTGGCATATAGCATACGGCCATATTTATCGGCAGCAGGGAGGTGTGATTAGTTACACCTCCCTGCCGGCAGCTCCTTTATACCGTTTCCATCAATCAAACACCGAACCTTACGTTTCATTGACGCCGCTAAGATATATACATTACCCTACCGTCCTTCCTCATATAAGGTAAGCATTTATAGGTTGAACAAGGGAATCTGAATAAAAGTGAAGATTTCTCTACAAGAGAACTCCTTTATCATTCAATTATGTGATTTCTGTTACGAAACTTCATGCAGATTTATGGTTTATAATTTTGAGATTATTAGTCACGCCATCTTTAACCCTTTACCGTTGTGCTCCGATCGGGGCATATTTGCGCGCCTCGGGAGTGGGCGGAAAAGCGGACGTAGTCCGCCCCGCATCGGCTTCCGTGGGCCATTGACCCCGTGGCCTTAAACTATTGTCTCTCTCGTTGTTGTGGCCGAATTTTCGGGTAGCTACTCGCAGTTTTGAGCTCCGCGTGAAACAGTGAAGATGGGTGACAGCCGAGCTCTCCGCATGGGTCCAAAAGTACCCAAACAACGGTAAAGGGTTAAAGTATAATTTTAAGTTTGAAAGTCCAGTCATAACTTAACCTTTTTTATTAAATTAACATTACGCTTACATTTTTTCAAGAATTTTCCAGGGGATGGAAAAAAGACATTAACCTACCTTTCATATCCTTCATTCCAGAATTATTTCAAAAATTGTTTTCAAGTCGCATTATAACTTCTCCTGTTGAAAAATTCCTACCTACCTGTTCTGACAGGGATACCCGGGTAATCAATTGTAGAAGAATAACTCAAGGAATCTCCTCCTAAAGCTCCAAGAATCCACATCACACCCAGCAACCAGACACTTGGAGAACGTCGACGACTCATATCATTGTTTTGCGGATTTGTCAGGTGAAGCGTTTCCGATTCCATTGCTATAGATGTAGCTGATCTTTATTATTTCCAAAGAAAAAGCAGTGACTTCTATCTAGACTACTTAAAACTAGGAATATTTTCCTAACAGTTGTACATTTATGCATACACATCTGACATCCTTACAAGGAGTACAGAAAGATGGCAGCCTTAGGTAGGTTTTTTTTACATGGACACGCATTAACACAGGATGAAGCACGATCTACGGATTAATGCAAATGATGTGTTTGGGGGTACCGTTGTTCAGTCATCGATAGAATAAACACTCTCCGGCCAATTATTCTGCTCTAACGCACAGATCTTAAGTTGTTTAACCTTGATTGTTCCCTTTCAACAATATTTTGATTCAGTTAACTGATGAAAAGGTCCGGAAGGGTTAAAATTTTGTTTGTAAATAATTACTTTAACATAGTACAACCCCGAGCAAAATAGAGTAGCTCAAGATGAGCGCGTAAGTCACATTCAAAACGCATGGTTACCTGACTGTAATGGACAATGAAAGTTGAAGATTATTGTAAAGTATAAATGAAAGTGCATCAACGTCCTTGTTACACTCATCAATGTGACCTTTTCACTTAATGAGCTTTCTAACTGACGGTGGAGATCCAAACGGAAGGCGTACCTATTAACACAATCAATAACGTGTACTGGAAGTTTCCATTCTTTTAGAATGAAGTTCACCTCAATATCATTCGGCTGTGTTTTTGTAATTTCACTTTCTTTTAACGCTTGAAATGAAAAGAACAAAAATAACAAGGAGCTTTGGAAACAATCTTCTTTGAAATGAATATTAATGTTTTCCACATCCTTGAGTAACTCTTTAAATGTGAGTGAATTGTAAGGGGGCGTTTAAATTATCGGGTAGGTGCGTATGGAAGACCAAAAGGGCAAGATTTCTTGCTGTTCCAAATTATTTCGTTTATGTATTTATTTTTTTCTTTTTCTTTTTTTGGTTGTTGTTCATTATTTCTATTTCGTTGCTATTTTTCATTTTGTTCCTTTCTTATTTCGTTGCCAAATTCTGATCCGTTATCCATTTCAAATTCGATGCCAAATTCTATTTCATTGTCTAGTTCTGTTACGTTTTCTGTTTTGTTATCTACTTTTGATCCGCTGTAATTTAAATCGTTGTCTATTTCTGTTTCGGTATCAATCCAGTCCGTTAGGGGTTTTTACTTCATATCGAAAAGTTTCGATCATAAACCTCCAAAATGCGTTACAGTGTGCGGGCGCATTTTGCATTTTTAGGTTTTTCGCTTTATGTAGTATTCGGAATTGTGTATTAAGGTCTGGCTAAACTGGATTTGTGATGTTCATACTATTGCACATCTAGTGAATGCTGTTTTGACTGGACACACCCCTTAATTTTGTCGTAAATCATTAATTTTTAAACCTTTCCGTCTTCATTTATTGTCTACGTGAATTTCAAATCCTCACATTCAGTGAAGTTAAGAAATCAAGATTCACTTCAGTGTACAACCGTCAATTGAAATGGTAAGGAAGGAAATTTAAAGATTAAAGGTGATGGACCCCGAGTAATGGCCGACTAAAATCAGACCATCACAATCTGTCCGGATCTGTCTATATAATCTTCAAACTTTAGGTGCACTGGAGTTTCTAGTTTCTAGCTAGTTTCGAGGACGCCGTTGCGCCTCACATATAAACTTCTGTTTTAATCAACCTCGCAATTCCTATCCAACCCACGAAGGTATATCATTAATTCCATCAATGTTGGTTCCTACTGATCCAGTCCAACATCTTGGCGATGTTTTAAACAGAAATGTAAAAATGGATAAACATTTGAGTAATGTTTGTAAGACGCGCTTCTACTATATCTTCCATTTCAAGAAGATTAAATAGTCTGCTGAAACTATGGGTAGCCTACTTTGGTACAGTTTTTTATTCAAAGCCGGGTGGATTTTTGTAATACCCTGCATATATACCGATGTATTTAATTCAGAGATTGTAAGGTCTGCAGAATAGCGTCTCCAGTCTTCTTTCTTTCTTTCTTTTTTCTTTCTTTCTTTCTTTTTTCTTTCTTTCTTTCACTCTTTCTTTCTTTCTTTCTTTCTTTCACTCTTTCTTTCTTTCTTTCACTCTTTCTTTCTTTCTTTCTTTCTTCCTTTCTTTCTTCCTTTTTTCTTTCTTTCTTTTTTTCTTTCTTTCTTTCTTTCTTTCTTTCTTTCTTTCTTTCTTTCTTTCTTTCTTTCTTTCTTTCTTTCTTTCTTTCTTTCTTTCTTTCTTTCTTTCTTTCTTTCTTTCTTTCTTTCTTTCTTCCTTTCTTTCTTTCTTTCTTTCTTTCTTTTTCTTTCTTTTTTCTTTCTTTCTTTTTTCTTCCTTTTCTTTCTTTCTTTCTTTCTTTCTTTTTTCTTTCTTTCTTTCTTTCTTTCTTTCTTTCTTTCTTTTTTTCTTTCTTTCTTTCTTTCTTTCTTTCTTTCTTTCTTTCTTTCTTTCTTTCTTTCTTTCTTTCTTTCTTTCTTCCTTTCTTTCTTCCTTTCTTTCTTTCTTTCTTTCTTTCTTTCTTTCTTTCTTTCTTTCTTTCTTTCTTTCTTTCTTTCTTTCTTTCTTTCTTTCTTTCTTTCTTTCTTTCTTTCTTTCTTTCTTTCTATCTTTCATTCTCTCTTTCTTTCATTCTCTCTTTCTTTCTTTCTTTCTTTCTTTTCTTTCTTCCGTTCTTTCTTTCTTTCTTCCTTTTTATTTTCTTTTTCTTTCTTCCTTTTTTTTCTTTCTTTCTTTTTTCTTTTTTTCTTTCTTTCTTTCTATCTTTCTTTCTTTCTTTTTTCTTTCTTTCTTTCTTTTTTCTTTCTTTCTTTCTTTCTATCTTTCTTTCTTTCTTTCTATCTTTCTTTCTCTCTTTCTTTCTTTCTTTCTTTCTTTCTTTCCTCCCAAGGATGGCGTCAGGGCGATGGGGGATAGGCAGGGAACACTGCTACGGCGGCTTGGTCGGGGAGGCCTAAAACATTAAAAAAAATACAATAAAATAAAAAATCCTTCGAGGAGAGAAAGGAAGCTACTGGATGGGTGATCTTGAAAATAATTTTTTCTTTGATATCGTTATTTCAATGCACATCGAAATAGACTTTGAATTATTTCTTCGTTGCTCTGTCTTACCTCATTCCATGGACATTTTTCCATCCCCTTCCCCGTCGGAGAATGGCGGTGGTTTTGCTACGTCTTAAAATTAAAAAAAAATTAAAAAAAAATAAAGGACTGAAATTACTGGATGGATTATCATGAACTTTTTTCTTTTGTAACGCTAAATTATCATGAAAATCGATTTTCCAGGACTTCTTCCTAGGTCTGTTAGTCCTTATTCGGTGTATTTTGCTCCATCTTCAAACCGTGCTCTCAGGGTCATCCATTAACAAGACTTGTGTTACAGACCTGGGAGATGGAATTTTCATGTGCAGACGTAACAAAGGGTTGCACGAGCGTGGGCCGGGGCAATGCGCCCCGTCGGGGAAGGCTGCCCTCCCTCGTCGTTGAGAAGATCCAACTTCGTTGGGAGCTCTCATCTATATAGGCCTACGATAAAATCCTGGTAAACTTCACTCGCCCGGACGATCTTCTTGATCTTGCTTACTAGGAGGCTATATTCTTCAAGGAAACTTACAATTCCCATTTTCCTAACAAAATCTGACTTGAGGTTTTTCAGCTGCATGGAGAGCTCAATGGTTTGCCATCTGCCCAGACCACACAGCCGAATTCGGGCAACGGTAAAAAAAACATCGGCCAGGCCGTTTCCAGTTACACATAATGGCAAACAGCAAAGTAAAAATTTCTCCCCAAAAGTCTGATTGAAATTTCATTTCGATCACAAAAGTTTTATCAATTTAGTAGACGTTTCAATTTAATGCAACGAAGAGTCTTGGTAGGGTCAATAATTTAGCATGTCTTCAATTCCGCTTCCAAGCTTTCCCCCGAAAAGAGGCAAAACCATTTCGTCTAATGGAAGAGGTACCTTTTATCTGTTAATTTTCTGATTACTTAGCAAGTTGGTTTTTTCACTGAAGTGAGGTCTTTTATTGCAAATTGGGACGCTGAGTTCTTTATTCCTAAGTGCAAATCTAGAAAATGCCATTTCCGGCTGTCTAAAGGGTTCGATTTTTTTGAAAAAAATTCTGTGTGCTCCTCTAAGATAATCTTTCGGGTAGGATTATATTTCCGAACAAAAAATATTCTGTCCGCCCCAAACTGAAACGATCCGGAATTTCTATGTCAATACATAAACTGTAAAATTCAAATAAATGGGAAGCTAAACTTTTCCGCTGGGGAATTGTCATGGTCCTAGGGCCTGAATCTGCATGATGATATTCAGTAACCCCAACAGTTTACGAATCGCCCCGCTACTTTATTCTTCTCAAACAATTAAGAAGGTCAGATTTTTCCAAAAACCCCCCAAATTTGTCATAAAACTACAATTTTTCTCCAATATTGGCTTTGGATTTTCGAATATTTCTTAAAAATGTCAAAATTTCACAATTCCAATGGATACTACGTACAATATAACACCAAAGCGATCATTTAAAAAAACTACTAAATTTTCATTCACTAAATTTCACATTTTTCCAATTTAACAAGTTTTTAATTTTCTAAACCTTCATCAGACAAGGGGATAAGTTTCGGGCAAATTTACAGTTTCGCATGAGAGCCTAGTACGTAGGCCTAGTATGATAAAATGCGTTACACCAAAAGAATTTCAGCTGTCGCCGATACAAATGTACAAGTTTTAATTTTGCTCATAAGAGGGACAGATTCTTCAAAAAACACCCTAACATTTAAATGGTCCTTACAAAAAGCCACATTTCTTTCAAAAATTTTCTTCAAAACAAACTCCAGTTTTATATTTGTTAAAAATAAACCCAACGATTTCGCGCGCTACGCGCGCCTCTATCTCTGAAAAGCCACGCCTTACAGGGAGTAACTCATGCCCTTGGTGAGGACCTCGAAAAATTTACCCCCTGTCGGAGAGGGCAATGTCGGAGAGCTTGCCCTCCCCCGTCGGGCAAATCCCCTGTTTCTTTCTTTCTTTCTTTCTTTCTTTCTTTCTTTCTTTCTTTCTTTCTTTCTTTCTTTCTTTCTTTCTTTCTTTCTTTCTTTCTTTCTTTCTTTCTTTCTTTCTTTCTTTCTTTCTTTCTTTCTTTCTTTCTTTCTTTCTTTCTTTCTTTCTTTCTTTCTTTCTTTCTTTCTTTCTTTCTTTCTTTCTTTCTTTCTTTCTTTCTTTCTTTCTTTCTTTCTTTCTTTCTTTCTTTCTTTCTTTCTTTCTTTCTTTCTTTCTTTCTTTCTTTCTTTCTTTCTTTCTTTCTTTCTTTCTTTCTTTCTTTCTTTCTTTCTTTCTTTCTTTCTTTCTTTCTTTCTTTCTTTCTTTCTTTCTTTCTTTCTTTCTTTCTTTCTTTCTTTCTTTCTTTCTTTCTTTCTTTCTTTCTTTCTTTCTTTCTTTCTTTCTTTCTTTCTTTCTTTCTTTCTTTCTTTCTTTATTTATTTCTTTCTTTACAAATCAGGTTATCAGGTTTCCCAGACAGATGTGTCTTCACAAAAAGATGAACTTAGAATGCACGCGGCCTCAAAACTGCCTAGAAATAAGTTACCGTGAATACATAATATCAACGCTGCACCGGTGTACAGCGCCATTAAAAAAAAACGAATATACTCTGATCAAAGTCAGAGATGCTACTTAAAGCATAAAAAGTTCCAAGAGTCAAAATAAAAATAGCAATATGGACAGTAAGTTCATTTCAAACAATGCTCATTGAGCGTGTTTTTAATAATATTGTGAAAGAGGAAACAGATTAAACAATGCATTTCAATAAAACTGATTTGTTATTAAGTAATGTTTATAGTTGCGTGAGTGGTCAATCTGTTACTTTTGAAAACTACCGTGGAACATTAATTTAACATTTATGAGTTGTAGTATTTGTGAAACGTTGCATGACTTTCAGTTGAATAAGGAAGCCGTTTAAGGAACTAGCTCTTGTTAACTACACAGCATTTTGTGAGGTTGTTCGTGCCTCGTATTTTAGCCTAGTGTCAGACATACCGTTAGGGTTAATTAGTCAGTCAGTCAGTCAGACAGTAAGTTCACATTTGTACAAAAGTATTTTCACTTGTCTTCCTATACATTTGGAAAGCTGTCGACACTAACACCTTCACTGCATGCATAGATGCAAGTTATGGTTTGATCTCATTCGGCCATATCTAGGGTCTATCACTTTTTAATCTTTCAATTTCCTTGCTTACATGTAAGTCATCTTAGATGGTTTTAGAGTAAATTGTATCTTGATTCCTGCAATTCAAGTTCAGTGAATATGTGGGTTTGAAGTTCATTTAGACAATAAACGAAGACAATTTAAGGCTGATGGACCACACTAATGGCTGTTTATACAGTCACTGAAAACAAGCGTTGGTCGAATTGATCTATTAAGGGGTAAGATGCTTTGGCCTTCAATTTACTGCCTTCTGTTTTAGCCTAATACCAAGGCCTTTTATCCAGTTGCGGAGCAATGGATTGTAATCCCTACTCCAACGCTTATGCGGGGCATCTCGCACAGTAAAGAGTGACTGTAAACTCCCCTTGGAGTAAATTTCACCCTTCTTGGAGTGAATATCACTCCTCTTGAAATAATTTTCACTAGTATTAGAGTAAATCTCACTCTTTTGGAGTTAATTGACACTTTTCACCCTACTAGAGAGTGAACAAGTTATTTATTTTTATAGGGTGAAGTTTTACTAGTACAAACTACTTTTGAGGTTATCATTTCAAGACAAATGGGGGATTAAGTGACGAGTTCTGAAGAAAATAGTTATTGCTCAGCAAAATTAAATATCCTCAATTCAAAAAAGGGATGAATAAGCAATATTTTTCATTCTAGAAGGAAGGAGAAATGTCCACTAGAGGTGCAAGAAACATGCTAAATCTCGATATAATTCCTGCATGTACAAAATTTATAGCATGCATCGCAAGTCTTAAAAGGTCGTGTGACATGAAAATGACCGTTAAAGTTGGTTATTTAAAGTGAAAAGCTTTGAAAACCATGACAACTACCGCGATCCGCACCAAAGTTTGTCAAGAATTGACCATTTTCCAGAGCAATTTCTGACCTACACTTAATCATTTATGAACATAAGCTCAATATACAAATCCAGTCAATGTGAGGAAGGGATAAATTTCTGCTGCCTTCGAGTTTAATTTGAAACACAAATGTAGTGGTTACATTTACTAGCTTCTTGAGAAATACACGACCGATTCGAATGTAAGTTTCACCACACTGTGTAGCCGGTTCCTCTTTAACATAACTATGAAAATTACATTTTTAAAAACTTCCCCCTAATTATGTTTATCAACTATAATATACAGATTCGCAGACATTGGCTTAGCCAAGGGTCATTAGAATATGTCCCTGTCCATCACCGATGACATTCCTTTATACCAATATACGAAAAATATTTGAATGTAATTTTTAATTCAGTAAGTACCAAACTGCATGTAAGGAAGCACAAATTTGTAAACCCTTCGTCGATCACACAACATACTCCAGCTTCTCCTCGCTGTAAGAGAAATCCCGGCTTTGCTACCAACATCTATTTGTTTTGCCAACCCCCAAGAAAGCCAAAGGCAAGTCCTAGTATAGGAATAATTAGTCGAAATTTTGTGTCAAATGTAGTTCTAGGATGAAGTTCATCTGCATATTTTATCAAACGACACCAAAAATCTGAATCTGCCGTCGTAGACATCAAGCGAAGCCCCAGAATAAGGTCATTCCACATGTACTTAATGTCCAACCCTCCGGTGGCACGTAGTGACAAAACGGCTGCTGTGAAGAGTTTAGCAAATGCGAGAAAATTGTTTATTAAAAGATAATGACCCTCCAGAAAATGACTATCACAACTATAGGGGCAAGCTTTTTTAATTCCTTCAGGATTCAATGGAAACTGTGTTGTTGTGACAGTGGAGTTATGTGGTACTTCAATCGGCTTGTAGGACCAAGTTACGTACGCTGCTACCCCAAAAGTAACACTAAAAAGTATGATACTCAGCCATAAGAGAAAGAGCCTACGAAGTCGATAGTAGTGGAGAAAAAATCGTTTCACTGCTTCGATGCAACCTTCAAGGTCCCCAGTATTTTCTTTGATGAAGGATTCTGTTTTTCCGTATTCATCTTCAAGAATTGTTCGTTGTAGAAATAAAAAGTAACAAAAATTGGCAAAGTAGGTAACAGCAATGAGTTGAGATGTTATCCAGACGTATGACAACCAAGTGAGACATTTACTGTAAACGTCGCGGTACGCTATTAATATCACAAATGAAACTAACAATCCACAGAAATGGAAGAAAGCAAACATCAATGGCTTAGGGACTAGAAATCTGTTAAAATTTTCCAAATGGTATAACCGTTCTAAAAACGTCGATTCCCGAAACAAGGGAATCCAAGATACCTTTTTGTTACCAACTTTGGATTTTCTCCGATTGTTTTGCAACATTGCTGGCATAAAAAATATTGATCCACATATTAATGGAGGCCAGTAACAGACTATGACAGAGATGAAACGAAGAAAATGCTCCTTTAACCCGAAGAAACAGATAAAGTACATTCCGGCTCCAAAGTAGGATATGACAGCCATTATTGATATCAAAAATATCGAGGAAAGGAAGACGAGCTTTCGACGAAATTTGACATTTCCTGTGATCACAAAAAAAAATAATAATAATAAATAAGGAAACATTACTTATTGCGAAATAAGCTGTTGAAACAACTTGTGAAGAAGCAATCCTAATTTATTGCCTCATGGTACTTTCACACCGTCAGCAAAGCAAGATAAAGCAAAACAAAGCGAATAATGTACGTGTATTGAAAAACTATTGTCAAACGTGTTCGCTTGAAGTGTGAAAGCTGTGAGCGTTTGACAATAATTTTCTAGTTGATATAATCGCTTACTTTGCTTTGTGCGACAATAAGTTAAGAGTCTATTGCAGTGGTTCCTAACGGGAGCGGAACCGCGCTCTGCAGGGCATTTGAAGATGCCAAGGGGTGGTAAGAGCTAAGGGAAGGAGGGGGCGTTGGCAGGAAATAAGACCAAAAAAATCTTCAGCCAAAACATTAACAAATAACAATAATTACAAACCAAGCAACGTTACAGACTACAAATAAGTTGGAGAGGATACCTGGTACTCTGTCTTTCAAACATTGAATCAGATATCAACAAGTTGTTGAAGTCACACCAAGCTAAGGGGAGCCACTGATTTCTTGATATTGTGACAGTATGGCAGTCATGCCCTTCAGATATTGCAGACAATACCTGCAATAATCGTGACATTTGTATTCAGATCGTCTAATTAAAATTCTGAAGACACTCCGAAAATAAGGCATGTTGGTATTTTAATAACATTTGTTTTGCGAACTTTTTTCTGATGGGAGGGGGAGTGTGGACCAACCTCTAATGGTTAGTTCAATATATATGCATAGGTTTCGAGACAAAGGACAAATTCAAGGTCAAACTGACCACCTAGTGGTCCTGCAAAAGCAGCCCAGAAAAACGGGGACACAATACTGTAAGTAAAGGACCAATTAACATGTAGCTTTGTTTAATATTGTAATATGCTTTTGCTCAAGTTGTCATGGTTATGAAGAAAAATTCAGAAAATTATGGAATAGCATTGTTCGTTTTTCGTTTGATGAGCTGAAGGGGCGTTTGAACAAAACCAATTTACTGAAGGGGGCGCTGTGCTTAAAAAGGTTGGGAAACACTGGTCTATTGTGTGTAGAGTAAAACACCATAATGAATGATCAGAACATTCCCTGGGCAAGGAAACTGAAGTGCAAGCTAATCTGAATGTTTTGAATCCGCTAAATCAAAGGGCATGCAGAATCAATTGAGAATTTTCTTTTCAGCTAAGCAAAAAGATGTAGTTTGGGGTCGTTAGTGTCACAATGGTAACCAAATTTGTCCTTTCATAAAGGGCCTGACCCGTTCGATTTGTTTAAGCCGAATAGCCGAATCATTCCCAACACATTTAAATGCTGAAAGGCGATTTTTAGTAGGAAATTGCTTTAAAGTGAAAAGACGTTCTCTAAAACACCCTAAAGAGGTTATGCACGTGACGTCAGCGCGTTACACTGGTTGGAAATTATTAAAGGCAGTCGTTGTGTTACCGAAACAACAGCAACTTAAGCCAGTTCAGAGTTGTGACTGCGCATGCTACAATCCTGGACAAAAATACATGGGACAGTCCCCCGCTCCCCCGTTCAATGTTGCAATTTTTGAAATTTTGAGAATATTTTGTCGAGAACAACATTGAACTAAGGGGGAAGGGATTTTGGAAAACCAGCGAGTCTGTGCATACGTGTTGCTACATTTGGGCAAAAATGTCCCATCATTTTTGTCCAGGATTGTAGGTCATAGGTCAAAGGAGTACAGCAAAGTAAACATGTTGTTCGCAGCAATGACTCGGCATTGGGCGCTGCCATGGGTGAAGAAGCAAACAGGCTTCACTTCAGCAAAAAATATTGCCCAGGCGACAAGAATATGGGTCATAGGGCTAAGTGGGATTGAAAATTAATTAAGTTATCCTTTTGTTTTTTACAGAAAATCTCGATTTACACTTTCGTTACGATCGCTATTTAAGCACGAAATTGGGCGCGTACCAGGAGGAACGGAATAGCGAGGCCTACCGGCTCGCCTTACGCAAGGGAGATCGGTTACAAAAATTGACTATGGAATACAAACCCTTTAATCCCCTCCCTCAGTTAACTTACAAATTAAACATCTTTATCAACCAGTTATTTGTTACTTTTCTTCGTGACAAGAAAAAACTGGTTTTAAAGTTACTGTATCGTAAAAATAAGAAGACACAAGCGGTCTGATTATCATACAAACTCAATGCGAACATATACTATATTGACCGTCATGACTTGCTGGTCACGTACACGAAGTTTCCGCACCGCCGTACATGTTTCGGGAAGTTCGTCACTTTAAGTCGGCCATTTCATGCTAAACAATTTAGGATTTTTCTGTAGGTCACTTTGTCTTTGTACGTTACACACCCTTATGATACAACAAAAAAGTTTTAATATTCAAATGTAAAGTATGGCTACTGGTCAAGTTGTTGGCAAAACTAAGCGATCACCGTACCTTGTGTCTGTGCAGTGCATGGCGGCCGGCTAGTCTACGCGCGAAAAAGACTGGTACACCTTCACTCGTATTAATTGATTGATGGATTGATGGATTAATGAATTGATGGATTGATGGATTAATGAACTGATGGATTGATGGATTAATGGAATGATGGATTGATCGATTGCTCGATTGGTCGATTGGTAGATTAGTGTCAAATTTGCAAGAGGTTTGGGGCAACCTGCAAAATTTTGGCTGTGGACAGCCATTAGCGGGATCCATCAGCCTTAAATCGTCTTCATTGATTGTCTAAATGTAGGTCAAACCCTCATATTCTGTGAAATTGAAGGAATCAGTATACAATTTAGTGTACATCCATCCATGACACAGATAAGAAAGGAAATTGAAAGATTAAAAAGTAACGGACTCCAGTTATGGCCGACAAAAAGAGGTAATGCAAAGACGTCACTGCGTTGCGAGTTTCATTCTACCTCGCCTATTCCATTCATTGCGGAAATCCATGAGATTGCGTGATTCCATTATTTTGCCATCCAGGCGTCCGTTTTACAACAATTGTTACAAGGTGCTTTTGTCCTCGAGTCTCGGTAACACTGGGCATGATCAGTTCCAACCAGTATGCCAAATTGAAACGTGCTGATGTCACGTGCTGTAATTTCCGCAGACATCAAAAACTATGAACAAGAGGGCAATCCACGGAGTTGCATATCTATTGCACGCCAAAAGGCTCACCAAATATGATGATGTTCTAAAAATACACGTTCATGTACTAAAATTACACGTTCATGTACCAAAAATATACGATGATGTACTAACTTCATATGATCATGATGTAAATTTACACCATCATGTACTAAAACCATAAGTTCATCATGTTAAATGTTACGTTGTACATGTAAAATCACACGTTGTACATCTTAAAACACACGTTGTACATGTAAAAACGTAAGATCATCATGTTATTATTGTCTCTTCCGCACGCCATACAGAGTGAGCCTTTCGGCGTACCAGAAGTCCGCCAAAAGGCTCACCGAATTTGATGTAGTAAAAGTACACGTTTATGTACTAACTGCTTACGATCATGTACAGATTTCATACGTTCATGTACTGTTTGCTTACGTTCATGTACTGATTTCATACGTTCATGTACTGATTTCTTACGATCGTGTACTGACATTTAGTACATGATCGTAAGAAATCAGTACATGAACGTATGAAATCAGTACATGAACGTATGAAATTTGTACATGATCGTATTGCAGTTAGTACATGAACGTGTACTTTTACTACATCAAATTCGGTGAGCCTTTTGGCGGACTTCTGGTACGCCGAAAGGCTCACTCTGTATGGCGTGCGGAAGAGACAATAATAACATGATGATCTTACGTTTTCACTTGTACAACGTGTGTTTTAAGATGTACAACGTGTTATTTAAAATGTACAACGTAACATTTAACATCATGATGAACTTATGGTTTTAGTACATGATGGTGTAAATTTACATCATGATCATATGAAGTTAGTACATCATCGTATATTTTTGGTACATGAACGTGTAATTTTAGTACATGAACGTGTAATTTTAGTACATGAACGTGTATTTTTAGAACATCATCATATTTGGTGAGCCTTTTGGCGTGCCATACATATCTCATCGCTAACATGTGCGCAAGTTGGTTACAGAACTTGAATTATTTATGTGCTAGAAGTTTTATCTGTGCTGTTTTTATGCTACAGTAGAATGTCATTGACAAAAATTACCATACTAAAACTCCATGCTACAATCCTTTAAAATTCCTATTTGAAGTCCAAGGGAAGCGATTTTTTTTTCGTTCCAAGGGACAGAAGATTTTTTTCGTAAGATAGCGAGGGGAAAGAATATGGCACCGACCAATCAAGTTCTTGGAACTATAGGGGCACCCCTTATTCCAAAAAACATAACTTGGATATTTAAATTCTGACACCAGATTATAAAAGAACTGGAGAAATAGGCTACCCAATCTTTGTAACGCTTGCCCTTTTAAGCCAGTAGGCCTATCTAAGATTTTGGAACAAATTTGTTTTTTAAGATGCTGTTATCCCCTTGCAACCCTATGAAAAAACAACGAGCTTGGCTGTTACACTAAACTGATACGGATATGGACGTAACGATTATAAAAGTAAGACGCTTTCGGGGACGCTTTAGACAAGTGCGTAATTGTTATTATTCAGGGGCTAGCTGGGCGTATTCTCCATTTTGACGCGACGGCAAACTTCATGTGTGTCGAGCTGATATGCACATCCAATGCGTCTCAATTAAACAAACTGGACGTGTGCGCCATGTTGAACGCGTGGCGTTAGAAGATTTCCCGCCGACGCACAAAGCTTTTCTGCGTACTGGCCTGTGGCGAATCCTAGCCCGTGGCAAGGAAATTGTCACATACGTTTTTTTTTGGCGATGCTTCAGAACCGCCAAGTTTTAAGGGCACTAATATGTAAGATAGGTAGGCCCTATGCCTAACCTAATGTTAGTCACCCACATTTTAATATCTTGGGTTATAACTCAAGATTATGAATGGCGTAGGTCTCAGAGCCATGCCTAAGCCCCAGACCTAGCCTACATACCGTTAACCAGCTTCAGATTTCAAGTCTAGCGCTAGGTTAGACTTTAACTTTCATACTACTAGGACTAACAGTTACAGCAACTTTGGATTGAAAACAACTGCCTGCATAGACCTTATGAGAACACTCTGGATATAAGGGCTATCAAAAGTGAAGTGCGAGCAGAACTTAAAAAATCTCACTGCAGCATACAAGTTAGTGAATAAAGAATTTGAGTTGTGAAGACGAGACTGCTACTACGAAGTACTACCTGGGCCTGAGGCTCAGTATAGCTTATTTAGGCCTATATTAATTGAAGAAAAATAGGCTAGTTACAAAACATTAAAGTGGTAATGACACGGCCAGAGTAAGTTTCTCGGTAAGTTTGGGTACACCTTGACATAAAGTGAAAGATTTCCCAACTAACTTATGTCCATAAATACCGAAAAACAACGTTTTGAATTCCCAATTACAGGCCAGGCTCAGCCCATTTGAAATTCACAAGCGAAAAACGTATGTGAACGCGTCTCAAAATGGTGACGTCATTGGAGACACGGTTAGCAACACTGTACCAGAGAGCTCACAATCATCGAATCATGTGCATGGTAACGCGTGTTTGCGCATACATAATTGCAAACACCGGTGCTAGGATAGCAGTGAGCGTGGCCAATGACTACATTGTGAATTGTGCATTGCACGGTTACTGCTTGGCATTCGCAATAGCATCTTCACCAAACAGCTCATAAGACGCGCTCGTAGTGGGGATGCGCTTGTTGTGGTCTGTTCATACATGTTCATAGCTGTTCTTCAAAGCGCCCGAACCGCGTCTTTCTTGCACAAAAACAGAACTATTTTTACCCGCGCGCATATGCACGCGAACATATTGGCCAATGATTTGCTCCGAATCCCCACCATGGTCCGCGCCTTCCACTCTGTATGTTGGACTCTGTATTGTGATGCAATCGTTTTCATGAGGTTGCTAAGATAAGATAACTTTACCGAGCGTTACATTAGTTCCACATCTAGATGCGCGCCGTAGGGCGGGGAATGTGTCGCCAACTTCTTGCGTCATAAAAGTCAGGTGAGCTGTTGTGGCATTTTTCGAAATTGAATTTCGAACGCAGTTTTCCTTCAGTCGAATATCATTTATGCCGAATTGTACGGGTTTTTAATGGGGTGTGAGATATCATTTGTAAAATTTTTTATCTAATCTTGCAATAGCCCACACAAAAGTTTTTGTGGCCGTGTCATGCCCACTTTAACCTTTGACAATCTGTAACGTGAACTATGTCCTTGGTTGCCATGACAACCACACATATCGGTACAACTTATCATGCCTAGGCTATTACACTTAAACTTTCAGATTTGTGGGATGCTTCCGTTAAGAGTTAAAGTGAATACAAAAAAAGTATTTGACCCCCTGTCACGTGACCTTTGACCTTGGTTGCCATTGAAACTACATATGTTGGTAGAACTAGTCTACCCTATTATACTTGTGAAGTTTCATGTAAAATGAAGGTTTTCTGTTGAAGTTTTAGTACAAAATAGGAAAAAAACTGGGGTTTTTTTGCAAAATGTGACCTTTGACCTCTGACCTTTGACCTTTTCTTCCGAGGGTCTGGGAGACACAAGTTCCCACCCTGGGGTACCCACCTACCAATTTTGAAAAGAATCGGTCCAGCCCACTAGGAGGAGTTTAAAAGACAAAAAGGTTGTTTTACGAACAAATTATCACCTGAAATTTGTTGTTCCACTCTACCACTTGACCTTTCCCCTCTGTTGCCATGGCAACCACATATTTTGGTAGGTCTAGATGCAATCACCATATGTGTGAAGTTTCGTGTCAGCAGGACGTTTTGTTTAGGAAATATAGCAGAAAAGGTGATTTCACTAAATTTGACCTTTGACCTGTAACCTTTGACCTTAACTTCCGGTTGTGTATTGAAATGCAATTGTTCCACCTAAGGTACCATCCCACCAAGTTTGAAGAAAATCGGCCAAGCCGTTTACAAGATATTAGGAAAACAAAGCCCACCGACACACACACACACACACACACACGGACAGGTTTTGACCCCTCTCTCAGCCCTGGACCTTCAGTAACTCCAGGGTACCTCATCATGGGTTAGGCCCCGAGACTAGTAACCTGGGAAAATTTACCGTTACCATGGCAACCATTGCGATTAAAGCTGGCATTGCCATATATAGCCCCATAGGCAAAGTGACTACAATATCTCATCCTCCTCACGGAGCGATGAGATAATTAACTGTTGGAACTATAACATACCCAGTGACATTGATCCTCAAGGGCAGGGGACAATTGCCCCTTAATGAAAATATTGGGAAATTCAATAAAGATATTACTTTGCCACTTAATAATTCAAGCAGAATTAAAAAGGGCAGAGTAAACAAGATTTTACATTGTGGTATATAGATGATTTAATGGCTTCAAGAAACGCCTATTTGAGCCTATTAAAGTATTATACTAAGAGTATTTATTGAACATCTAGATACCCCAGATTTTTTGCGTTCAGATAAAGTAACTGAAACAAATAAAATGTTTGAACGGAAATAAAATTTGAAGTTTTACCTTCAAAACAGTAAATATATAAAATGTGTAAAAATTAAAAAAACAAAACATGGATGAATGTGTGTAAAACACATTTTGTGCGCACATATGAAATTAAGTAATAACTTCAAAATGCCTACTTTCACTAAGTAATAGCTCTATGCTTTCACTAAATTAGATACCGTGTGTGATCTGCACTGTCGTTTATTGCATTTCACTTCGAAGATGAAACGAAAGTCTCGACGACAAACTTTAATGTGACTTTGTTAGGTTAAGACCCTTTCTGCCTTTCGGATGGCTGATTGATTTACTGAAAATAAGGCAATCGTACACTGGAGACCACTCATACACGACCATTCCTATACTTTATCATATACAAAATATGCCGTAAGCAGGTTAGGACAATGTACTGCCTTCGGATAATTCTTCCCTTCCATCCTTAACAAGTAGGCCTATGTCGTGACTCACTCCTGCCTATGACAAGTGCCACTGTAGGACGATTTTTTTCGACGAGTCCTCTTTTTACTGGCACTGGCGTCCGGTGGATTTGTAAAATGTCCACAAGGTCTAGATTTCATATGTTTCCCACATGATCCATACTTCTGCTTTGCGGTTCAATTATTTTGAGAGATTTATTCGTAGTATTTTAATTTTGACTACGTAATGTACTGTACCGATGAACAAGTACTGCAGCATTTTGCACATTATTTCTTTGGTAGTTTGTATGTCTCTTGTAAAATCTCTACAAAAACTAAAAATATTTTGATATTTTTCATGCTCCTCAAAAAGGGAAAATCCTAAAACTTAGGCCTATAATCAGTTCAAAGTTTTGCCAAACATAGCACCATTTTGCATCTAGGAAATCTAACGCAAAGAAAATTTCTCAGAGGGGGTCACAACTACTTTTAGTTTTCCTGTTAAAGGGTAAGGTACTGCCTTAGGTAAGCTGAAATTCATTCAAATATTGCCGCATTTGCGGCTGGGTACATCCAGTTTAAAACACGTGGGAAGTGCCATTTCCGGCCATCTGGAGGGCCATCTGGAGGGCCGAAAGCCCAAAATTTTCTTGTACGCTCCGCGCCAACTGATGGTGGCGCTCCGCTAAGATTCATATATTGCCACATTTGCGATCTACGTCCTTCTGAAGTTTACAATTTTTCCCAAGGGGAAAGAAGATACCGGTTCCTTTAGTCTCATCCCCCAGGCCACAGATCAGAAGTGCCCACTTTTGGGGTCCCTAAAAAGTGTACGTATTACCATTTTTCATAGATTGATTTTTTATTCTCATTATTTGAGAAAGCGCAGACACGAGATTGGTATTTCAAGGCTGGGTACATCCAGCTTAAAACACATTGGAAGTGCCGTTTCCGGCCATCTGGAGGGGTTTAAAGCCCAACATTTTCTTGTACGCTCCGCGCCAACTGATGGTGGCGCTCCGCTTAGATAGTCTTGCCGTGCCTGACCCTCGGAGGTACCAGGCCCCCCATTTGTTACCTAGGCCCCAAAAAATCCAATCCTGGCTTCGCCACTGCGTGCGGTCAAAATTTGCAGTGTCTCTAACAACCAGTCGTTTCTTTCATGTGTGTACTTTCGATGACATACATGCCACTCATCCGAATTTCCTGCGTATCCGGTTTGTCAGCGTATGATGTGCAAAATTTCATAGAAAATTCCTCTCATATACCAAAAGAAATGCGTGCTCTCTTGGACGCACATACACTTCTATGTTTTGTTCCCTGTGCATAAATTAATAACCTTCTGTGTGTGCGCAGGCGTATGCGTCCTCAATAAACAAAATATCCGTATGGATGAAATCTGACGTAGCCGCCTAAGCGAGCGTGCTGTTTACTATTCATACGTACATCTAACAGTACTTGTGTTCGCGTTGTTGTTGGCTACTCTTTCACTATGTAGGGTACATTTTGCATTTAAGACACTTTGTCTCGGACTTGTTATCCAAGGAGACCGTGACAAGCTAAAGGTAAGGGCCTATATTATCTGTTTAATAGAACAGGGGCTTTTACATATTCCTATTATGTTTCGAAGGTAGGCAGAAATACAAACGGTTGCCCCATCTATGCGTACGCGAGGCGGCTAAGAATGCAACTGATTATTTCTTACCGTAGCTTTGCGACTCTGAAAGTAAAAAATAAATCTCAGAAATAGACGAAATGCCGTCATTTTGTAACGCCGATCCTGACATTATAGAAATGAAGACTAAATGACATTCATTTGGCGTCAAAAGTGGCGCTGTCCATTAAGTCTGAAGGAAGGACGGGAGAGAAAATGCTTCTTTTCTAGTTACGAAAAGTGTCAAAATGTTGTCGCCGTTTTGGCACACTTGGATGTGCGCAGCGCAACGACTGACTGTTCGAGACTACACCATTTTTGACCCATAGATCAGGATTATCCTGATCTATGTTTGGATCTAAGTTTGGTTCTATGTTTGGATCTAAGTTTTGCTTTCAAATTAGCCAAAAACTTTGTACATGGTGGCATGCATTAGACCGTGGCCTTTAGGTGATAAATAATCTGAGGTACTGCATTAAAAAACGCCATCTATCTATGTTTTTTGCATGCGCGTGTCAATATGTAGGTGCATGCATGTTTGTTCGCGTGCGTGAACGTGCGCGTTCGGGTTCGCGTTTGTGCGGATGCTAATTACAGACGATTCCAGTCAGAGACATGATCCAAGGTTTCGGAGTGTTGAAAAACGTTTGCCCTTCCTCAATCCATAAACCATATCGACGCCCCTTTACAAAACCAGATCAATCAAAAGTGCTCATAACCTAATATTACCATATGCATATAAACCGTACGAATGTATCCTGATATTTTTTTAATTATTTTAAAGGAGCTTTCAGGTTAATTTTTCTTAAAAGAAGCAGAGGTCCATCAGTACATAAATAATGGAATTTAACACATTTTCTTGGCAATAAGCACTTGCAGTAAGCAGGTGTGACGTCATGTATTCACATGGTCAGATCCAAGGTTTTGCTTAGCTTTATTTTCCACCCTATTGTTTTGACGTTAGTTTGGTTGGGAATGCTATCTTTTTCTAAACATAAACAGCTTTTAAAATTTTCATTGCTCAAATGATAATACACTGACAAGCAGTATATCACTCTGAGAGTTAATGTGTTGTACCACAGTAGAAGGTACATTAAGAACAAAAGCAAATCTGTGGCCTCTAAGATAAAATCGTGTACAGGACATCACGCATAGTAGCCTTTTTTTTCTTACGTTCCCTTTTTGGATGATAATATGTGCCCACATAAATTGTTAATATCTCTAGACCATAACTTGAATTAAAATAAGATCGTAAGGAATCTCTTTGAATTTTTAATTAGATTAATTAAACATAAATTTGGTCTTGGATTATTCTTTTAACTTACCAATGATAGGACGTGAAAACACATCCTCGTTGTCATCTTTTGGAGGTGACCAGCTGATTATGCCCAGACTCCATAATACAACCAACAGTAAAACTGGGTTCCTTCGATTTGTTGTTAATCCCTCGATGTTGGCTGATGGAATCAATGGCTCTACGTCCATTTTCATGTTTAGGCTTAGTGATAGATTTGATAGGTAGGGGAGAGCTTGACAGTGTACATACGTAACTGTGAAGGAAGTGCTGTCCTATAAGTCGTGTGGGTTCACTGAAAACACTGATCGACAATGATATGTAGTCGTTTACAATTAATAAAGGACTGGTCAAAACGAAACCAAAGTGAAAAAGGAGTACACTTAACATGATTAAAATGAAAGGAAAGTAAGGAACATGGATTGATTCATAACAAATGAAAGTTGGATATCAAACAGTATAGGCTAGTACACATTTTTTTTACTGGTTCAGCGTATTACGCCTTCCTTATATGTGTCAAGGAAGAGTTTTTGGCTCTGAAAAATGGGAATGAAATTTATTTCCCTGTTAGGAAACCTTCAGGTCTTTGTACACTTTCAGCCAATATCACAGTTTTTATTTTATCACACATTGTCTATAGGCCTCATAACAATTCCTGCTAAAAGTATAACGTTACGGTATATGACAGTCATGTCATTTGTTTTTCATTGTAATGGGGTCATCTTTTTTCGTTTGTTATAAATACTAGATATTCCTTACTCCGCTTAACGGCGTTTTTGCATGAATTTATTTCGACGGTTAGGTTAGGCTAGGTTAGGTTAGGTTAGGCTAGGTTTGGTCGGATGGAGTTTTACGGCTCAGTTTACAACCAATTGATTCCAGTCGAGCCTGCCACGGCCCCTTTTTTCCAGTTGTGGCTCACTGGCTTGTTTTCCCTACTCCACTGCTTATGCTGAGCACCAAGAATAATGGTAGTAGGTTCCATTTTTAACTTCTTCGGTATGACTCGGCCAGGACCCGGCCTCCCGAGTGCATGTCTGATGCTCTAACCACCCAGGAAGTTGGAAGACCTGACCATGCAGTAGTTCGAAGCAATCTAATACACGGAGGAGAGGGGTAGCAGTACACTTGAGTTTTGCGTGTAATTGTTGGGATATCAGGTTGAAATGGAATGGGTGCGTTCAAGGTGGGATTTGTTTAAGGCCGGCTCTGCACAGTAGACCTTTAGCATTGACGACACACTGGCGTTGTCCTTTGGGCAGAACAATGGAACATGTAGCGGCACGCATAAGAATTCGCCCGCCCGTCCTGTAGCAACTATGTGCATATTTGACTGGTTGACAAATCAGCTGTCTGCATCTATCTGTGTTGATTTGTTTTGCCTCCAGAGGAGAGCGTACTTCCTGCTCTGTGACATCATTTGCACAAGTTTTATTGTTGTAGATTCTTACATAAGGCAGGGAGCTTCTTGCATAAAGGTCCTATAAGGCCGTCGTTCTGTGATTGATGCCTGAACGTCTGGATATATTTACCGAGTCTGGAATACCACACACTATGAATGCGGGGTTCTCAGACTCCTATCTGACTTGCATCTGCTGATCTGAGCCTGAAAATGAAAATGAAACTAGTCAGTATTGAATGATGCTGCAATAGGCAATGTTTGTTTCATCATATGCCTACGGAGAGGAGACGGGGGACTGATCCCTAACAAACAAACAAACAAAAAATACGAAACCCTAATATCAGCCTGGAGTCTGGAAAAAATCGTACAACCGTTTAATATTATTAAAACTCGCCATGTTCGTTATTGTGTGCAAAACTCCTGTAAGCGTGACCTAATTCTTTCACCAATATGCTCGAAATAAAAAATACCCATCATAATTATGGTAAAATTCTCGTGAAAATCAAAAAGATAAAAAAAATCCAGACAGCTTCGGGCACTTAAACAAAAATGATCATTTCTGATCCATACTTCGTATACGGTAATTGCGCGGTTCATTTTTCGGTATAGCCAAATATCCCAACTCTTTTTACCCCCAAACTAGGAATAATAGTCACGATAACATTTTCATTTAAATCAAAGAGATTACAAAATTTCGTGAACTGTTTTGGCTGCGTAATTACAAAATTTGGAACTCAGTCTTATTTTCCTCAACCTTAAAGGACGGGTTTAAGGTCACAACAGGATTTGATATATTAGAGGGGTACTTATTCTAAGCACTTTGGTGGAATTTGCATTGAGATCCGATGTGTGGTTTTAAGATATGAGGATGTAAATTTTTCACATTTTAACAAAAAGTGAACTTGAAGCAAGTACATATGACATCATATCCACACATAAGTGCGCAGTCTTTTGCTTTTCTTTAAACTCTGCAGTCGATTTTCTCCTCAACAAACCCATACTGCTGAAATGTGACTGCATAAGTAGCAAGAGAACTTTGGAAACTTTGCATCCCGCACGGGAGGTCTTATTCCTGTTAACCTCAAGGTCAACAAAACAGTCTGATCAAACAAAGGGAAACAAAGCATTCCTTGTCAATGTGAGGAAGTGATATAAGCTTTGCTGCCCTAAAACTCACTTTGGAACACAAACCTACTGATTTCATTTACTGATATCTCGAGGAATACATGCTCAATTTGAATGGAACTTTCACCACAATGTGTAGAATTCGTTTCTCTTTCACATATGAAAATTAATTTTTGCTTAGAATTGCCCTTTAAGCTTACTCTTTATCAACCAATTTTGAACGTCAGAAATACAATTCTGCATGGTACTGATAACATCATTTTCTGAAAGTTTGTCATTGGGTTTAAACGATAACTACAGTTGGGTGTCATCCGCCTACGTGTGGGCCTGCGGGATACCACATTTTAAGTTGGAGTCTCTGTAAAAGAATCATTCATTTTAATACGTTGTGTATGGTATAGATAGAAGACAGGAACGAAGCCAGGCAGCAGCCTCTCCAGTAATGTCAAAGTCATTAGCTTCAGTGTTAAGGAGGATAGCATGGTCAAATAAACAATGTAGAAAGCAGCATTTAAACCAAACCACCAAAAAGCGGCATGTTTTTTTATTCAGGTCTGCAAAAAAGTCAGAAGAAACCTTTACAAGTACAGTTTCAGTGCTATGGAATGTTTGATAAGCAGACTGACAAATAGGAAGTGAACCATTGTTGCTCCTGTGAGCCATAATGTGTTCTACAACTGCTTTCTCCGCTAACTTACAAATGTGCGATATAGGTTACTAACAAGTCTATAATTAGCAAAAGAAATATCAAGGCCTGGTAAGAAAAGGTATCATAAGTAAAGTGAACAATTGAAAAATTAAAGCGATGCAAATGTTAATGGCAGAATCGGGCAGCACATGAAAAATGTTGTCATCAGGTCCACTTTGATCACAGTCTTGTGCAAACCTTAACGACCGAAATATTAGAAAATCCGGGCGAAGTTTGTCACAAAGTTCTGAGATGTTTTCAATGAACGGCTTAGAGGGATATGCGGATAAAAATGCTAGTCCCATCTGTCACTTGCCATATTTTTCAAGAGCAGTTCTACCAATAGTCTTCAAAAGGCTACTTTCGGGACGCAGTCGGACAGTCCATGTCTGTGTGGTCACGAATTTGGACGTGATAATATATACGAGCCACCGTGCAAAATATGCTACCAATACTTAGCCTGTAGCGCCGTGGATACGTTTTTGCTCATGTCAATTACATTGTAATTAGCGTGAGAAAATCCCCTTAGCATGCTTAATACTGTCGTTAGACGTGAAATCATTATGTCCGGGATTTCAGCTCAGTGGCCCATTCGGGCAAGAGTTGCCAAAAGAGCACTGCTTTAATTTGTGTTTTCAATTCTGTTGCGTAATTTTTCTCCTGAGAGAGCACAGTGCCATTTCCTCCAATTGTAGTGGTACATTTCATCAGTGACGTAGTCAACAGAGCTGTAAAATGTTGAAATTTATTCACTTAAAGGCATATTCTGGAGACAAAATTCTTTAACCTTAAAATATGCAAAAAATATCTCTTTCTGAAGGTGAAAACCGCATCTCAATTTCTGAAGGTGAAAACCGCATTTCAATTGCATATAGCGTTCCGAAGATACAAATTTTTTGAGCAATGCAATTTTTTCTTGAGATTTGGTGCATCATGGGAAGTCTGTGATGTCATCGTGACACACTTATTTGAGATTGCATTCAATTTATTTATAATATCAATATCGCTGAAGGCAACATAAAGCAACATTGTTAGTTGTGCCTTACATATGGTGAAGGGTAATGCTAGATCTACAGAAAACGATATTTAAACATTCCAAACGTACCAAATTTCAAGGACAAACAGGACAGAAAGACAAAAAAAAAACTGAGGCAAATGTGCCCACATTACGTAACTTTTCAGGGCTTTGTTGAAAAGCAGACTTGTGTTTTTTTTCCTTTGAATATTGGTAATTTTATAAGATATTATTATATTTAGTTGTTGTTGGGACCAGTCTTCTTTTCAGTTTTTCTTTTTCAAAACTTACTTCTGGTTCCACTTTGTGCTTGCTTTCATGTTACCCCTTTTTTCATGTCAAACATTGTTACAATAATTATAAATATTTGTATATGTATAAACATGATGATGTTATGTAACATACTACGCAAGATGGAAGAAATAAACTGAATTGAACTGAACTAAGGTAATTTTCACGAAAATAACCGCTCTTTAACTGAGATATCTTGAGTTAGGTGAGGGGTATTGAAAGAAGGTTTGAAGGAAATGGTGTGGAATATTTTTGTTTTTCTTACAAGACAGGTGAAAAGAGTTTTTTTTTTTCTTGTACAGATGAAAAGCCATCAAAATATGCCTTAGAAACAAGTTAGTCCACTGCGCAATGACTTTTGACTTTCTTGTTTTAAAAGTCACACTAACTGCATTGTCTCCCTTCAAAATTAAAAATGTTTTATGACCTTGAACACTTCCTGTGGGGCGATGAGCACTGTTTAACAGGAAATTTCCTAACTAGCTAACAATAACCCTAAGCCCTAACCTAATCCCTAAACCCGAACAAAGAATACAATCGATACAATAAAATGGCAACAGCCAATCGAGAAACACCTTGTTAAACTGTGCGCATCTACCCCTTCCTGTTTGCATAGGATATTGCACAGAGAGGGTTTAATTAGCATCACCCTATAAGAGTAAGAGTGTTACCACACCTCGGTACAAGGTGCAGAATTTCAAAAAAAAAAAAAAACAAACAAACAAAGAAATAGAAAAATTGTAATTTGAGTAGTTCAACTAATGACATCACATATTATTTATTTCGCAATGTGCAATTTTAATTTTATTTATCGTAAGTGAATGAGGATCACCATTTCCAATCTCGGTTCGGGAATGTCCTATGAAAATGGGATTTTGACTGTTAGAATTCATTTTTCGTGGGCTTTTCTTTAATATATATGTTTTAAGGTTTTGACTTGAGGTACAATTTAAGTTTAACGTACCATGCTTACTCTAGGCTTGGCCGCTCAGGTGCATGCAAATTCATTCTTGCATGAGTTTTCATCAAGTATCATTTCTTCCATTCCAAGTGTTTATTGTCAATTTTTACTCTGCTTCGTTCTTAAATGGTAGCAATATTTCCAAAATCCAGTAACATAACTGTTTTATTCTATGGTTTATGGATATTGTTACTTAATCCAGTTTGTTCAGTGGTATCCCAGTTGGGCCACAACTGGACTTCAGCTGGGCTACTTGCTGGGCCCAGCTGGGCTTCTTGCTGGGCCCAAGCTGGGACCCATTCGTGTTTGTCAGGTGTTCCCACGTGGGGCCCAATTGGGCTAGCCTTTCCCAGCTGATGCCCAGTTGAAGCCCAGCTGCAACAACTGAGGCCTAGCTGGGCTCCAGCTGGGCTTCAGATGGGCATCAGCTGGAAAAGGCTAGCCCAGTTGGACCCCACGTGCGAACCCCTGACAAACACGAATGGGTCCCAGCTGGGGCCCAACAAGAAGCCCAGCTGAAGCCCAGTTCGGGCCAGCTGGGCATATTGGCTAGGATACTTTAATCACTGCACAATCCGAAACTCATTTTTTCATAAATGCATCAATAAAGTTTTTTCCATATGGTTCATGCCTTGATATAAGCTCTAGGAATGTGATACGTCAAACTGGCTAGAAATCAACACCACAGTGCAAAACGACAATGGGTAACAATAGGAAACAAAACATGAAGTGCGTCACCTATATTCCCGATCCAGTTTAAAGATTAACATAGCTTGAGATGTTCCACACGCATGGGATCGTGATTTTAAAATAGATTTATCAGAGAGAGACAAACATTGCCTATTACCGACAGCAACGATGAAGACTCTTTGTGTTCTTGTAACGCTCATCGCGGCCTCATGTGAGTTTTATGTTTGTCTCGATTTATTTCGGTTTTATTTCTCTACTATGATATAAAGTACTTGACATGATAAAGGAATTATTTTCCTAAATTAGTGTTTGTGTTATTTCTTTTCAATTGGTTCCACAAGGGCGCAGCTGGTACACTACAAGTGTACCCTGTATTAGAACTCCTACCTACATTCTAAAGATTTCTTCTGAATGTAATACTGATGGTTTCCAAAAAAAAAATCCTCAATGTTAACCCCTATCTTTAATACTATCGTTGAACAATTTCCTCCTGTTTTTTACCTTTCTGAATAACATATTTTTGAAAAGAGAGAGTTTACTAATGTCGTAAGCTAAATGTTACATTAAATTCCAAATTCATACCATTCTAAAGAACTAAGGCCTGCTACGAAAAACTATTGTATTGAAGACAGAGGTAAGCAACTTTTGTAAGGGTTCCTGTGCTCCTAGTTTTATTTTTTTATTTTTATTATTAAAGTTTTTATTTGGTTTCAAATGCTTCAATAGGGAAGGTAACTTAAAGAAGCGAATGAGGTTGATTTGTGAAAATTATAATTTTTTCCAAACTTGTGAAGTGTTCTTCACGTATTAGTGGTAAATCGTGATAAATTGTCAATCTCAGACACACTTCCCATGTACAGCACATACAAATTAATGTTCCGTTTGTTCATTACCATACTTAGTAATGAACGCTTCAATCAAGTTTTTAAAAAATTCAGAACCAGGCAGATTTTCAAATTATACAAAAGGGCCTTTCCAGACCTGATGCAAACTTTAAACGCCTAAAGGGATATCAAATGCAAATGCAGACCCATCATTTGGGGTTATTTTGGATAAGGGAGTCATTTGACAATAACTGTTTTCCCAACAAATTATAAAAAAAAGTAATAAAGTAACTCATTGGCTCTTCTTAAATATGCAATGTTTGTCTACTGAAGTATCATGAAAATTACTAAGAATCGAAACGAGACGGAATATGTGGGATATAGGTGTTGTTTAACAATATGTTTGGGATGACCGCTTTCGCCTTTCAAACTTTGCATGTGAAACATGATTAATTAATGGGCAGTTCCATGGTAAGGTCCCCTCAAATGACAAAACATGAAACTTTATAATAATGTGAATGTATATTTGGTATTATCATGAAGCTAACAGTTCATATTAAATCAAGGCACATTTTTAAAATCCATAATTCAGGTGAGTAGTAACACCTAATTTGCATAATTAATATATATTTTGGGTGTTTCGTGAATATCTATTAATCGATGTAACTTAATGAAGAAATACATTGAATTTTTTTTTTCTTCATTGACACATGTAACTCAGCACAGATTTTCAAAAAAATTCTTAAAAGTTAGAAAACATGCAATTAATTATGCTAATTAGGCTGCTGCCTAAGATAATCTGACCCATACGAAACCTTTCCAGACGAATTTTTAACGCCATGCAAAGAGTTGTGAATTCTGATTTTAATTTTCTCAGAACCTCTTATTTATAAGACAGTCATTTTATGTAATCACTTTCTGCATCATAATTTTTTTTTGTTAATTTTTTATAGCTGATTAATTATTTGTGTCGTATGGGACATTTTTGTTTCGTATGGGACAAAATATTCCACAGCTTGTTAGTGGAACCACTGGAGAAGTACATTCTATATATTTTTATTCATGGACCTCTAAAACTCAACACTGTGTTTCAAATGACGCTGAACTCAGAACCTTTTATTTACAAGACAGTCATTTTATGTAATCACTTTTTGCATCATAATTTTTATTTGTTAATTTTTTATAGCTAATTAATTATTTGTGTCGTATGGGACATTTTTGTTTCGTATGGGAAAAAATATTCCACAGCTTGTCAGTGGAATCACTGGAGAAGTACATCTTATATATTTTTATTCATGGACCTCTAAAACTCAACACAGTGTTTTAAATGAAGCTGAACTTTAGAGGACCTCGTGTTTGGTCTAACGGTAGAGTATCCGCCTCTCACGCGGAAGGCCCTTGTTGGAATCCCAGGTTGAGTCACACCAAAGACTCTAAAAATGGAACCTACTGCCGTCGTGCGTGATGCTCCTCGAAAGTAATGGAGTAGGGAAAACAAGTCAGTCAGCCACAACTGGAAAAGACCGTGGCCGGCTCGACTTGAACCAATAGGTTAAAAACTGGGCCGTAAAACTCTATCTAAGTAACTTACTGAAGCTTTAGAGAAAATGCAATTAATTTTGCTAATTAGACTACTGCCTAAGGTCATCTGTTCCATGCGAAACATGTTTAGACAATATGCAAATTCCAAACGAAGAGTTGCATTTTTCTGTTTTAATTTGCTCAGAACCTCCAATTTACAAGACAATCATCGTATTTAATCTCTTCATAATCTCTTCATAACATTTCTTTGTTTATTTTCTATACCTAATTAATTGTTTGTTTCGAATGGAACATTAATGTTTTGTTTGGGACAAAATACATAGTACTTCACAGCAATGGATCCTTAACAACAATGAACTGTGGTGACGCTACTATTTCTCACATTACTAGCCACGAATAGCTAGGCTCGTGGTCTACTTTGGAACTGGTATTAAGCTTATAGGTGTCTCTTTTGCTGTCCTACAAACAAAAATAATGTTTTCTCCTACCTTAAGTGTGTTATGCCAACTTATGCCCACACAAATTACTGTTGTAGAGAGTGGTCAAAGAAGACATTGTGCAAGCCGGGGCTCTCACTTTGTCTCTCCCAAATGGCACAGTAAGGAGGCAAATGAAAACCTTTTCCCCACAATCAAAACATATGTACCCCCCCCATTCACACATGCTCATACCCTTGGATCATCAGCGTGCACATACATGGTGTTCGTTGGAAGTCTATTGACCGTGTTCAGTGAAGCAGCTAACTAGGCAGTAATTTTGCTATTGAATGTTGTTTTAAATCTCTTCTTTCTGCATGAAATTCTAAATAACAACACAATTTGTTTTTGGTGAGAGACAATTAAGATTACTCCTTTGCTTTGGTGGTGGGATATTGAATAAAGAAATACATTGTGGTGTATGAAGGACAAAATGTCCCATGCGAAACTGTTCCATACGAAACGCCGCAATTTTTATAAATGTTCAAAGTACACCACCATCCACTTAAAATTTTGCTGAGAAACTTTTCCCAATATGTCCAAAACAGATGTATCTATAACATATATTGTTAAAACTAATCTTTGGATTAGTACGTTTGCAGAGAAATTTGGGAACTACTAAAAAACTGACATTTTCTCTGGTCCCATACGAAACACGGTACATTAATGAGTCCTACATCTCCAAAATTGAATTGATTGTGCTGAATTTTCTGAACAATAGAATTAGTTGTTAAACATAGCATAGTAGATCATAAAACTTTAGTAAAAGCTTACTTAATCAAAATTATGGAGGTTTGAAATTTCTTATTGTCCCCCACGAAACACGCGGAATAGCTTGGACTTGCTCTAATATTGCGTTTTCATGCAGGTAGCAAGTAGCAGGGATGTATTATTAATATGAGTTACATCTTTCTGGTAAGCAGTACCCTTCCACCTCTTTGTTGACTTATCTTATCAATCTGTCGAATGTTTCGCGAGGAAGTGTATCACTTCGTAGACCACTTTTAACACCATTCATAATTCCCACAAACACTGTAAAACTTAAGAAGGAATTACAAAACGAAAAATACAGAAAAAATAAAGATTACGGGAAAGTTCTGGAAACTATTTACCAAAACTTTTCTATAATGCAGTAATCCCTGTTCTTTTGTTCTGCAAATTTACAGGGTTTTTCAGAAATTTTTAAGAGCATTATTTTTTGAACACCAATTTAGTAAGAAATTTGCAGTGAGAAATAGTATAAATTCCTATTCTTTCTCCGTATATGTGTAAGTGTTATTGACTGGCCATTGTACTATGTAAGGCTTTTCAAAGAAAACAATATTACTTAAATAGTGACCTCTAGTATGAAAATTTTACATTGTGAAGTTGTTCTGTCTTTTAATTTCCCAAATGGAAACTGTTTCTCATATTATGTTCTGAACGCCCATCTGAATTCTGTCCTAACCCTGAAGATAGTCTCTCTTTCAGCCCGACGTTGGCCCCATAGCTAGGAACCACTTATCACTTCACTTCGTTTTTGCAGATACTACAGTTGGAAAGCCGACCTTGGGGTAACCAAAATATATTAAGCTCTGATGATGCCACACAATTTTAAATTTTAGCCGCTTATGGAAATGTACACTTGGAAAAAAGAGTGGCTGTTTTATTATGTATACTTTTAATGACGAACAAGTAAACTATGAAATTTACAAGTGAGAATAACTTCGCAAGTTATCATATCACCAATTTCAGGCGAAATTGTCGGCTAAAAGGCGCAAGAATCACCGGGAGATTTTAGGTCACCCTCTCGGAACGTCGGCGAATGGTCATAAATTTGTCCCAAAATCATCCCGAAGTTGCCTAGCAATTACTAAATGATCAAATTTGAAGACGAAATACACTTTCCCATATAGTTTCGTTGATAAATTATTCCAGTTTTCATGAAGACGGTCAATCCCGCTCCGTTTATGCTACGAGTGTTTCCAGTACACATGTTAAATAGTAAGTCTGACATCTTGAAACGCAATTCATGATGATACCAGGGAGTTGATTAACCCTTTACCGTTGTTTGGGTCCTTTTGGACCCATGCGGAGAGCTCGGCTGTCACACATCTTGACTGTTTCACGCGGATCTCGAAACTGCGAGTAGCTACCCGAAAATTCGGCCACAAGAGCGAGAGAGACAATAGTTTAAGGTCACGGGGTCAATGGCCTACGGAAGCCGATGCGGGGCGGGCTTCGTCCGCTTTTCCGCCCACTCCCGAGGCGCGCAAATATGCCCCGATCGGAGCACAACGGTAAAGGGTTAAGCTAAAATACCTGCACCACTCGGCTAAAGGTTTACGTGCACACACGCAGAGACAGTGGCATCAGCTTTGCAGTAAACACACTCCACAGGCTTATTTTAACACCTCTCTGGTGATACCTAGTAAATTGCGGCACTACGATACAAGATCCAACACAATGTCATGTTTCGGGCGTACAAACGTAAGTGACAAAATGAATAGATGAAGCAGAAAAAGACCATATTTTGCAACTATTACTTGTTCTCTCTCGTTCAAATAATATTTCAACATATTCTCATCTTGAAGACGGAAAAAGTGCAGTTCTAACCTTCCCAAGTGAGCTTTCCCTCCTTCGATTTTCTCGCTTAGGACGAAGACTCTAGCCAAAGTTCCCCCGTGACAATTTACCAAAACTTTCTTTTGAATTGTTAACTTTCTATTTTTCTGAAATCGCCAAAAAAATACTCAATTGCCTAAGAATTATTGACAATTGTAACGAGTGTCCATTTTCGCTCTGCGTAGGCTAGCTCGAGTACGTTCTCCCAGAATGCATTTCACCGCGAGTGCTGAGGGTGTGAAGATTGCGCAAAACGGTCACAAATGTGAGGTCTGCTTCCCAACTGGTGGAATTTGTTCAAGAAAGTTCCACCTCTATCACCGCGTGGAATACACAAAATTGTATAGATAACGAAATAGATTGCTCACCGAACACGTGGAGAGTCCCCTTCAAGGTTTTGGAGATGAGTTAGCTCGCCGGGTTTTACTCTTATAACTGACACTAATGATATTTTTTTTTAGATGCCGGCGAAGTCTGTTATACAGACCTGGGTTGTTTCTACAATGGCCCACCCTATCTGGACGCAAACCGCCGCCCGTTGAGCCTTCTCCCGAGCAGTCGGGATGATATTAACACAACTTTTTGTCTAAATACACCCAACTATAAGACTGGTCCAGACAGAACAATATCAAATCAAGATACTTCGACCATTACGGAATCTGATTTTGACTTCAATTTACCAACAAAATTTATAATTCACGGCAACTTGGAAATTGGGGACTTGAGTTGGATGTCCCAGATGGGCGAAGCAATATTGTACGAAGGAGATTACAACGTCATCAGGGTTATATGGAACCTCCGCCCAGGAGAAGATCACTATGTTAAAATGTCTTCCAATGCTCGAATTGTTGGTGCTGAGATTGCCGTGCTCATTGATCAATTTATGGTAAATTTTTCGACTTTGTTTTACTCCGTTGAATAATCCAAAAATATAATCAAGTTTCCTCTTTTGACTCTTTCTCGCAATCCTTGCATGGCGACGAAATAATTTCCACCAGGTAGCTACCAAAATTATGCCTCTGACATGTTAACACCTGTGGTCTGGGGGGGTTGTAGAATATGCCCACGATATTCTTCGATTGTCGTAAGGGGGAACTAAACGGAAGAACATGCACCGCATTGGGAACACTAAATATCATCTTCGTGTTGGTGTGTCGTTAAATCTAATTTGACAGGTTAACCTATGGACGAATCCGAACAGATTGTGATGGTCTGATTTTAGTCGGCCATTACTGGGGTCCATCACCTTTAATCTTTAAATTTCCTTCCTAATCTGTTCCATGGATGACTGTACACTGAAATGTATCTTGATTTTCTCAACTTCACTGAATATGAGGATTTGAAATTCACGTAGACAATAAATGAAGACGACGAAAGGCTGATGGACCCCACTAATGACTGCCTATAGTCACTAAAAACAAGCGCTAATTGGATTCGTCTATACATGTGGTTGTATATAGGTTCGGCATCACGTAGTTCGCAGTAGTTGAAGAAGCTACAGCCTTTAGTGTAACATCTATTATACTCCAAAGTATCTTAGGAATTCGATTATTTGGATACATAACATTAACATCTATTACCTAATCCTTTACTTAGTATTGACTTCAAGCGATCGCTTGATTGGAGACATGAAAGAGCACAGGTAATAGGAGGTATCCTAATACCTTCGTCAAAAGTTTCGCCTAACGGCTCTTTGCCAGCCATCCAGGTTGTGGCTTCTGTTCTATTCGGCCAGTCTAGAGCAGGACCACTCAGTGTTTGCCTTTGGAGGGCGTACTTGTCCATTTGGGACGTTCAGCTCCTTAAGGGAGCAGAACTCCTCCGGGAGTAATCGTTTGGTTTTCGCCCCTTGGCTCTTCGCCAGAGAGTCGTGGGGACTTTTAAAAAAAAAAACATTCTAAATGGGAAACGCGGTTTATTCTGGAAAATAAACGTTTGTACCTTTTCAATATATCGGTAATGAAGGTAAGTAGTAAGCAAATCAAACCCCTTTTTGAAATCACGCTCTATGCATTTTATTCTTAGGCACTCGCTCCTGAAGGTTCAGCAGCTAAAGACGCCGGGAAATACCACTTAATTGGCAGGGGTATCGGTGCACACGTTGCTGGATATGCCGGGGAAAGACACAATCCAAAATTAGGCAGAATATCAGGTTTGGTTTTTCGTCCATTATACATAATGCCAATTATTAGCCAATGTGACATACGGTGAATCCAGTGGCAACCTTTACGTAAACTTAGTAATTCCAAACTGAGTACCGTGTTGTTTTCTAGTAGCATGGTTATATGAAAGTTTCGCGCATTCCGGCACTATTTTGTAAACATCATTGTCAACTCACCCTTTGAGTCAAAAACTTATAACCAGGCCAAACTATCATTCGTTCGCTCTATTTTGATATGAAACATGCTTTAGTTAGCCAGAAATTAAGAAAGTAACGGTTGATTGAAGTTGGGCTCTTTTGTCACAACTTTATGCTGTTTTATGTCCCTTAGTTTCGCGCACCCTAAATTTTACTGATGGCTTCCTTTGTGGGAGTAAAATCTGATACTACATTTGCCAGACGTTGCCAAAAATTGTGTTTTGGCAATTTCTCAGTCTTTAAATGAGTTAAAACTGATTAAAAATGGGTTTTTTTTGACGAAGTTGATGACTGTGTTCCAATCATTTTAGACTACAGACCTGGTGAAATTTTTCTTCGTTTATACCCCAAAAATAGCACCAAGTAACAGTGAAAACAGTATTAAACATCGTTAATGCCCAAGAAATAATTTATCAACATCAGTATTATTTTAGATGTCCTAAGGACAGGATAAATGATTGGAATGTACAGCATGTCGATTGCACCCAGTAACACTAATTTTTTTGACCCTTTGCCATAATAACTAAAAAAAGACTTTACATCACTCTGCTTCACAAAACTGATACATATAAACATGCACAACATGTTTATAAACAGACCATCAAAGTTTCCGGTCGCGATAAGATCGTGTGACCAAGAAAAGAACAGATTTGTGACACTGCTTCTACAGATTTTCAAAAAATATCGTAGTAGAAAAGGAGGTAACATTTTTCCACATCCTGAACGACCTTAAAGCGAAATTGAACTCAAAATGGATTTATTTTTATGAAAATTGTCACGTTTTTAATATTTAACCATCAAATGTGAACCAAAAGTGGTTCGATTTGAGCCGAAACTAGTCAAATATTTAAAAACTTTATAGATTCAGTGCCAATTTCCAATTTGAAGCTTTTTCGGTTCAATTTGAACCGGACTTTTTAGAGTGCACGGTCTGCAATGATTTGCCCTTCAAATCATACGGAGGGACTTGTGAAGAAAGGAAGACGATTATCAGGAAACATTAAGAAGGTTACATTACTACATGCATTTTTGAAAATAAAAATATGAACGAGATCATTTTTGGTAAGTAAAGTGTAAGTGAAAAGTCGGTCTCTGTTAGAAAATTGAAAATTTAGTGAGGGCCAGCTTATACCTAAAGTGAGAACCAGAATTCTTGAGTTGGGGAGGTAGGGAAGGAGCTGAGTTAACACATTATTGAACCCATACATTTGGGAAATATTAAACATAGCAGACCGTTTTGGCCAATTATCATGGATAACGGTGACCCCGACTTGAGTATCCTCCGTTACCGATTACATTACCAAGTGGCAAGAGCATTCGGCTTGCAGCCGGGAGGTCTGGTGTTCCAGTCCTGGCTGCGTCATACCGAAGACTTTAGTAACAACGGAACCTAATGCAATGTGGTTGGTGCTCAGAATAGGCAAATGCAGCTCAATTGCCTGACTAAAGCGTAAGAAGATGTCAAATTTGCTGAGTCATTCAAGTGGAATAACTCGCCCAGAAAGGCAATCGACGGTGGGTCTTTAATGTTACATCTACTGTAGCGAGAATAATTCGGCATTCGTATTCTGTGTGACATGCACATGGAACATTGATTTAAAGGCCAAATTCTCTCACCCCAAACAGTAAAATACTCCTAACCTTCTTACTTAAGCACCTCCCCACAATTGTCTGAAATTCATGCTAATTCAGTCACAATCTAAGTTTATTCTGTTATACCCTACAAGAAGTGTAGTTTGGGGTGAGACGATTGGCCCTTTAATTTATATTTTGCCAGGTTTGGATCCTGCTGGACCATATTTTGAGGGTACGGATATTGTAGTAAGACTGGATCATACCGATGCCGATTTTGTGGATGTCATCCATAGCGACACCGATCCATCGAGTGTATTTGGTATGTTCCTACAGACAGTATTGTAGCCCGTAAATTCGTTCCAAAATGTTTCTGCTACGACAGGGAATGTTTGACATACCAACGTTTTCAAATACAAACTTTAATGGCATCTTACATTTTGTTCCTATCTCTTAGATAAAGCTACATGTATTTAAACATGATGAAAGTTTTTACTTCAAATTTTCAATCATAAGCTCTGAAGATTGCCCCTTCTATTACAGTTTTAAAATTAAAATCGTCATGAGTTTCATCATTTGTATCGTCATATAATTTTTTTCACAATTTCAGTCGAAATTGATTTTAGAAACCAACAGGACCCTATTTATGAGTGGTCTTTGACGCAGGAAGGTGCACATTTGGTTCAACATCAACTTGATTACGTGAAAGAACCCTTACTCAAATCAACTACCACTAACAGTCTAAAACCCGACTTTTGAGTGGCAAGTCGGGTTACTACTTGATTATCGCACTTACAGTTTATGGTCCAACCCTAAAAACAATAAAAAAAAAAATATGATAAAATCCAATAAGCCCGTGGGTGGTTATAAACTGGTGGCATGCTAACATCAAGTAAAACACGACTTACTGCCCAAAGGTCGGGTTTTAGGCTGTTTTCTTTTAGGCAATTTGAGTCAAGTTTATTTCACCTAAAAGTTGGTGTGTTTTCTTAAGCTATCACAGAGCACAATGGGAGCTCCATTTTTTAGGGAAGGGGGCAAGTTGAATTTTATTTTTTTTTCTTAGTAATTTTATTTATTTATTTATTCATTCATTCATTTATTCATTCATTCATTCATTCGTTCATTCATTCATTCATTCATGTATTGTTTTGAATGTTCTATGAACATATTATCATATTTTTTCCTCCTTTATTACATTTCATCTCTCTAGCGGTAAGTAATCACATTTATACAACTTGATGATAAGCTACATTAGGTACACAATAGATGGAAAACAATCAGGATTGTACAACACCAGAGGGTCGACAAATTTATATAACAGATAATATGTACACATATACAAAAGCTTCTCTATGATACACTGTAAACACATGATCTTTGAATCAGGCTTTCTTTCTTAGCCGAAAGTACTCTCCTCTGTTCTCATATGAAAGCATAAGCGAAATACATTTAAATGATTGAAACTAATGAAAGACACTGCCTTGTTAACTGTACGAAATAACAATTATACACTGCAGACTCTAGGTCTTAAAATCATGCCTTACTTATTGATGAACATCTTCACCGCTGTTCCATTATAAAACATGTATAGTAAATCTTCAATTGATTGTAAGGTGCTGTTGGTAAACAATAGCAAAAGGACAATACGAAAAATGCTCCGCCGAAGAGGCAGCTATATTACAATGTCAAAAAAATGTGGATCAGTGTGTGAACTAAAAAGGTTGGGACATGAAGCAAAAGCTCGCTCAAGATCAATAAAATTTACATTCGTTTTAACCTTATTCCTTTTCCGTTGCTCAACTTTTAAAGCGAATTTGAATTTATGAAAGAAATCATTGATTAACGGCTTTTCTTTTCTTAATTTACAATCAAAAATAAATTTCTTCATATGCATGGTTAAGAAATTGAAAGGATGACACGGTCGAGTACAACAAAAATAGTAATCTCGCTTTGAAAAGACAAATTGTTTTCTCAAAAACAGTTTTTCAACATCCAAAATAAATGTAGACGTGAAACTACAATCCCAAAATAGATGGTCAATGGTTTCAATTTCTGACTCACAAAATGTACAAAGAGAGTTATCAGTTTTATTCATTAGCAAGATAAGTCTATTAGTGGGGAGCACTCTATGGAGGAATCTAAACTGAAAGTATTGAACAGAGGAGTCTGAAGTTGATTTCCAAGGAGTACAGAAAAAACGTGACCAATCCTCGTTTGTAATATAATTAATTGTGGCTTGCCATTTAAGACAGGCAATAGGTTTCTCAGCAATTTTCTTTATCAAAATTCTATAAATAAATTGTGAACTGCTATGACTGCTCAACATCTTATCGAATAATTCCTCATTAGTATTTCTATCATATGAAAGATGAATGGACTCACGCCAATTGTGCGGGATACTATGTACAAGGCCCAGATACATGGTGAAAGGTAACGTGTCAATATTAAACTTATTAATAAAAGTTTCAAAACTTAATGGTCTACCGTGTTCGTCGAATAAGTCCCTAACACACTGAACATTCTTCTCAAACAGCATCGGATAGAATACAATTTTATCATTTACGCGAATATTGGAATTATTCCAAATATGCTGATTACCAAAATCACTACTAGGATTATAATAGGAGGCACGACACCAAGCTTCCATGACCTGTCTAACAAAGTTATTATCGACAGGTTTAACATCGCTTGGACTACAATTGCAATTAAAATAGTATTTCTTACCATAAAAATTCAAGTTATAATCAAAGAAATATTTCCATGGTCCATTCGAATTATCAACATATCGACGAATCCAAGTGGATTTAAGACCATCAATAAAAGTGCTAATGTGGGTAACTTTCAAGCCACCTTCACTTATTGGATTAATTATAGTAGAGCGTTTTATCTTATCAGGATTCCCTGCCCAGATAAAATTGAAAATAGCGTTTTCCACCTCTTTAATAAACGACTTCGGGGGGTTAGGAAGGACAAGGAAAAGGAATACTAATTGTGACAGTCCAAAGCTTTTAACGATGATATTTCGACCAATCGGAGTTAAATCACGACTAGCCCATATACGAAGAGTGGTTTTTAGACGAGATAATTTGGGTTGATAATTGTGACGGAATAAGTCAACGCAATTGTGGGTGAAAACAATACCTAACATATTGACAGGGCCTAACGTTACCTCAAAATTGAAATCATTTAAGAACGGCGGCCTTCTACTGATGAAAGAGCCAAGTGGAAAAAGTTGAGACTTGGAGCTGTTAATCTTGAGGCCGGAAGCTTTTCTTGGGCAAAATATTAACGACCCCACGAAGGGTACTACTATTGTGGTCTAGAATAAAAGTAGTGTCGTCGGCATATTGAAGAATTCTATGCTCATCGACTCCAGTAACAATCCCCTTAACAATACTAGACTGTTTTACCCTAAGAGCAAGCGTTTCCACACAAAGTATAAATAGGTAGGGGCTAAGAGGACAGCCCTGACGAACACCTCTACTAATCGGGAATAAACCGGTCGAGTAACCATTGTTCAGCACACAAGCGTGTGCATTCTTATAAAAAGTACTTACCCAAGTTTGAATACTATTACCAAAATTTAAAAAAAGAGAGAATGGCCTGTATATAACTCCATTCCAATGTATCGAATGCTTTTTCAAAATCTACTAAAAACAGAAAACCAGGTATATTATGCTTTGAAGTGTGACCGATCAAGTCAAGGATAAATCTAACATTTTTTCCAATATATTTACATATGAACATGAACATATTATCATTACTATATGACTGTCATGGAAACTGTGTAATGTGCCACTGCGTGAGCACTATATGTAGGTATAAAACCGATGCTTTTAGATTTACAGTTTACTAACATATAATTGGAATGTTCAGCTGCTTCATTTATAACATTCTTAAGGTATGCTACTGATATAATGGAATTGTAGTGATGATTATAAGGCGAACGTATTGTATCTATTCAGATTCGCGTTGAACACAGATATTAAAATACACGGAGAAAAATATATTGTATTACGGCCAATATCATCAAAAAAGAAGAAACGAAATGTACATTATCATCTGCATTGCATACATGTTTAACAAAAATTGTACATATGTTAATAACGAATGAATGAGAAAGAAAAAAATATTTATTTATCAATCCATCCATCCGTCCATCCGTCCATCCGTCCATCCGTCCATCCACTTATTTTTCCTTCAATGTGTTACATGAGTTTCTTTCATTCCGGAGTTTTTGTTTTTGTTTCACCTAAAACGGAAAACCTTTTGTATTGATGAGGACAATTTATGACAGTCTCAAGTTTAACATAACAGTACCTGTATGGCCTGTTGCAAGCTTATATATTTTCCTTCGGAGTAAGCTTAGGGACTCAGTTACAGAACCGGTGCTACATGTAATGTAGCTGTATGAAGATGTTAAAGAACAGGTTTGGATTCTAGACCATCAACGAAATATTCCACATCACTACGAAAAAATGTAGATAATGGAGAATGTTCCTTTAAAAACAACAAAAAATTTTGTGGGCAGAGGCGGCGTCAGGCCAGAATCTATACTTGTCAGTCGTTGAAAGACTTTCTCATAGGGAAGTTAACCACAAGGACAGTATCTTAATTTAGGAATCCTCCCAAGTAAAATTGATTCATTCAATTTTAACTTTTCTTTTGTTCATTTAAATTATGATGATTTGCTTTTCTTTCATTCGCTCGATAGGAATTGGTATGCACGAGCCAACTGGACATGCCGACTTCTTCCCTAACGGTGGTAACAAACAACCTGCATGCCCTCAGAGAATCCTCTCAATCATTTTCCTGCCTGGAACCCTTTACGAAGGTTTGTTCATCAGTTAATATAGCTTCGCGTTTTATATGAGAGGTCCAGGTATGATCTAGTCTTGACTAGGGCTCACATCGGCCACACTTACCTCACCCATGCCTATTTACTTCATGGAGATGAAAGACCATACTGTAAACCCTGTGTCTGTGCTGTCACCGTCAGTCACATTCTCGTTGACTGTTATGAATATTAAGTCCCATATTCGGCAGAAATACTACACCGTGCCCGACCCGAAAACTTTGCTTGAACAAACCGATTCTTCCATTATTCTTGGCTTTCTCAAAGAAAGTAAACTTTACAGAAATTTCTAACATGGCTCCCGCCTTGCTACCTTTTAGTTGAAACTGACCACGTTCTACTATTTTACTTCAACATTCCAACATTGTTACTTTGTCTAACTTGGTGACACTATTTAAAACATTGGTTTGGTGTGTCGTTACACCCCGTCTAACTAACGAACTAACTAACTAACTAACTAACTAACTAACTAACTAACTAACTAACTAACTAACTAACTAACTAACTAACTAACTAACTAACTAACTAACTAACTAACTAACTAACTAACTAACTAACTAACTAACTAACTAACTAACTAACTAACTAACTAACTAACTAACTAACTAACTAACTAACTAACTAACTAACTAACTAACTTCTAACTAACTAACTAACTAACTAACTAACTAACTAACTAACTAACTAACTAACTAACTAACTAACTAACTAACTAACTAACTAACTAACTAACTAACTAACTAACTAACTAACTAACTAACTAACTAACTAACTAACTAACTAACTAACTAACTAACTAACTAACTAACTAACTAACTAACTAACTAACTAACTAACTAACTAACTAACTAACTAACTAACTAACTAACTAACTGTAACTAACTTTAACTAACTAACTAACTAACTAACTAACTAACTAACTAACTAACTAACTAACTAACTAACTAACTAACTAACTAACTAACTAACTAACTAACTAACTAACTAACTAACTAACTAACTAACTAACTAACTAACTAACTAACTAACTAACTAACTAACTAACTAACTAACTAACTAACTATATGAGAGGTCCACGGGGCCATGTTGATAGCGGCAGAGGTTATTGGGTATCGTTTGTGTTCAATTCGTCTTATTGACAATTACACTATGTTTGGGATCTCTCTAATATATGCTCTTTGTTCATTAGCGTAAATTCAATGCAACGATAGTTACCACTAGTGATAGGGGTGGGTTGAGATGAACATGGCTCCCGCCTTCCTACCTTTTAGTTGAAACTGACCCCCGTTCTACTTTTTTACTTGTACTTTTTACTTTTTAGGTAGTTTCACTCCAACATTGTTACTTTGTCTAACTTGGTGACACTATATAACACATTGGTTTGGTGTGTCGTTAAACCCCATCTAACTAACTAACTATATGAGAGGTCCACGGGATCATGCTGATAACGGAAGAGGTTATTGGGTATCGTTTGAGTTCAATTCGTCTTATTGACAATTATATTATGTTTGGGATCCCTCCAATATATGCTCTTTGTTCATTAGCGTAAAATCAATGCAATGATAGTTGCCACTATTGACAGGGGTGGGTTGAGATTTTTGAGACTATCAAGTCAGCTCCCTCTTTTTCAGTGTCCAAAGTTGTGTGAAGTGGCGTAGCCTTTGGGTCACATATTGATACTTAACAAGCTACAAAAGAGTCACAATTTCAAGTGTTTTACTTGAAAACATGGGTCGCTAAAGTACCGTCTCACTGTTTTTCGGTTCTTGCTTTAGGAGGAGTTCAATATTTTTTGTGCGATCACGAAAAGGCACACGAGATGTACTTGGAATCTATCACTAGCTCGTGTAACTTCATGGCTTCACCGAGCTCTGACACAAATATTAACAATTACATCGACGGAGAATGTTTTAACGCACAGGGTGCTA